>ML675621.1:6485129-6785428 GCA_007922155.1 Mesoclemmys tuberculata
CAAGACCCACGAGGGCGAGATACCTCTTCCCCCCCCCCCGCCCCACCTTGTTACAATATATATAATATATATATATATATATATTCATATATAAAACCAGCTCTAGGGTTTGTACACTGGTCCATGTTGCCTTTTTGATAATTATTGATTTCAGTTGTATTTTGGTTGATGCTCAGAGACCCTTTAGAAATAAGAACCTAGTAACTAAAAATCTAACAATAGATAATAATACTGTGCAAACCATTTGTCTAGAAAATTGGAGCACACATTTTCTTCACAAACCTTTTACTTTATTTGACTGCCAGAAGCTGGGACTGGATGACAGGGTTGAACCACTTGATAATTGCCCAGTTCTGTTAATTCATTTGGAAGCATCTGGCACTGGCCACTGAAGAAGACTGGATGGATCGTTGGGCTGACCCAGTATGGCTATTCTTATGTTCCATTTGGATTCCTTAGTGTAAATATCAACACTAACCCTAGAAAATGTAAATGTCTGAGATAGCTATACTAATACAGCTAGCCAAGACAAAGAGATGTTAGGTCTATTTTGTTTTAAATCATTGTGTGTAGTACATAGGTAATTTTTCATGTGGCAGCATTTGATAAAGCTCATGCTAGCAGATCTGAACCTTGGTCCTGCAGTTTTCAAGTCTGCAAAACTTCCATCAAAGGCAGCCCTGGCAGGGCTACTCAGACTCACAGTGTGGTTCTTATTTTAAAAACAGATTGCCGTGTGGATCACTTCTCTACCATTACTGATTATATAACATCTTTGTGGTAACTACGTCAAATGCTTATGTGGAGAAGCAATATTAAAAGTGTGCGTGCATGTATGTGTGTGTGTAGCTGGGGGTAGAGGGGAATCAGAGAAACCAGCATCTTGTGACGAACCAGCTGTCTGAGGCATATCAGCAGTCCATGGACCAGTTTGAGAAATTCTGGACTACAGAATCGATCTCTTGAACTTTCATTGGTTAGTTCTCTGATCTGTCAGCAACTATGACTACATTTATATTGACGGCGGCAAATTTGAAGGTAAGTGTAGGACCAGGCCTACATGTACTGTATCTTTGGATACTTGAGTAAATCCTGCTGTGTACTGAAGGAAGCAGAATCTGTAGTCTTAGTCACTATTTTTCAGTATCTGGAAAAGTCAGATCTTGGGCTCCAAAGTTAAATAAGTTAATTTGACTTGTTCAGCTGTGTTTTTAATTTAAAACATGTAGGTCTTGCACGCCATCTGGTGAAGACAGTGCTCTGGGAAGGGCAGATCAGTGGCTTAAAACTTTAGCCATTGTGCCAAATTCTATCCTTACATATGTTAGTGTAAGTTCAAGTAATTCCAGTGTCTCCTGGTATGAGAGAGAGCAGAGTTTGTCCCCATGTCAGGAATATATTTTAGAATGCCACATTTTCTTATTTTAATAGGGAAAACCTTTGACACGCAATATGATTGTGTTTTGGACCACTTCTTTTCCTTTAGCAAAGCAACAGTCAAGTGAAAACAAACCTGAAAAATAGATCTGTGTAGTGTCTCTCATTTGTATGGCCCATACATACTCTCTTTTCCACAGAACGAAGGGAGGCACATGTAGTAATTTGCTACAAGATGAGGCAGGCAACAGCTTATGTGAGTGAGAACAGCTTGAGTGCCATGCTTCCAGTGTGACATACATCATAATCACATATAGCGCAGGATTCCTCAGGGCTCTTGAAATGAGGCATGTCAAGGTTCAGGGTCTTTTGAGTTGGCCTCATCCCTATAGAGTCATGCTCCATTTGCTGTCCACAAACCAGCACACAGTTGTACATTGTAAATGAATGCTGCTAGGGTTTGGAGAAGCTGTTCTGCAGCCTCAGAATCCCTACAGAGGTTGAAAGCATGTAGCTGTTTCAAGAGGACCAGTTGTGTCTGCTTTTCCTGATGGGCCTTGCATTTGGCAAATCCTATTACCAGCCCCATAACTGCTGCTGCCTTCCTTTCCTCAGGATGCATATTCTCTGACAACAACCTCACAGCATGATGTGTCTGTGTCACTGGATTATTATAGAAAGCTCATGTTCATTTAAAAAGGCATACCTGCCAGAAAAAGCTTTTCTGTACAATCGTAGGTCCAAGACTAATACTTGAAAAAGTTTACTGGTCCTGAAAAGAAACTTATACCTGTTTTTAGTTTCCCATGCCATTAATTGCTCTTCCTTCAAATCCTTTCTAAAGCCACCATACCTTCAGTGTCATTCACACAAAGTGCGATATCTTATAAATATTTATTTAATGGAACTATCAAGATGTACAGCTATTCCACACTTAGGTAACTGTCTCATCGTATTGCTGAAGCCTTTGTCTAAAATTAGAATGTGAGCTCTTTGGGGCAGGTTCTATGTCATTTAAAAGAAATTGCTCCGTAAAGTACCTAGCACATTTTTGTATGCTGTATCAATAATAGCAAATGTGTCCCAATTTTTCTAGCCCAGACAAATTGTTAGCTATTGGGATCTTAAAAAATCATATAATTCTGCTTTTTTTCCTCTTGCTCTTTTTTCCATTTAATCCTGTCATGGTTCTAGCAGCTGAGACCTCTGACAGCTATTATTGGAAACAAATGAAAGCCTTGAATCCTAGTTTTTTCAAATAGTATAAAACGTGAATTTCAACCGTTCCTGAGCTGTCAGTTGCTAAAATCATGTCTGAATTAATGTGCGTTGAGAGGGAGGGGGTCTTGCAAGTAATTGGAATTATGGGATTTTTAAGGATTAGCATCTCATGCACTATAAAGGATAGAAAAGAATGATTGCAAGAATGGCACTGAACCCTTGATCTAATATTGTTGGCACGTGTCAGGACCTACTGTAGCAAGTCCCTGTTCTCAGGCTAGTATAATTTTTAATTCCTTCTATGTACCCTTGTTTGATTGGAGACATTTTGTTGATTTTGCTGTCTCCTATATTTCTACTTAAAACAAGCCTTTAAAACAAAATTACTTGGTAGTTTTGGTGGACAGAAGATTTAATATCTATTCCTTAGGGGAGTATGATATACTGAGACTGGAGTATGATATACTCACTTTCTCTCGGGAGGCAGCATGGTATAGCAAAGTGCTTTTCAACCTTTTTTCCTTTGTGGACCCCTAAAAATTTTTGAATGGAGGTGAAGACCCCTTTGGAAATCTTAGAGTTAATCCCTGGTTGAAAACCACTGTACTGTGGTAACAATCTTTCACAGACCCCTTAGACATAGTTGTGGATGCCCGGTTGAAAACCATTGGTGTAGCAGATTGAGCCCTGGGCAGGGAGCCAGGAAAACAATAATTCTAATCCCAGTTTGGGCACTGATTTGCTCCATGATTTTGGGTTTTGTTTCTCAATTCTAATTAGTGGATGAGGGCAGTTTACAGGCTAGCATATAGTTTTCTCTGGTGTGCTGGGAGGGCTGGTGGCTTGTTAGGGGAACATGATTTGGGGATGGTGATTGGGTAGTTTAACTATGTGTTTTCAGACTTTTTGGTACTGTTTTTGTTTCATTTATTTGTTTTTGTTTTTTAGTTTTTAAATACAACTACTGACACAATTCCTAACTTCCTGTCTCTCATATGTTTGGTTTTTAACATTCTCTCTGAATTTCCTCCCTTTCAAAAAAAAATCACAACTGTATACCTACAATATTCTGAGAATTCTCAATTTAATAAAATTAAAAGATATAAATAGATAATTGTCTTAACAAAGGACTTGATTGTAGCTTTAGTAGGCACAGCTCAGTTTGAAGGTAGGGACAACATACAAAGAACTCTTGTATGAAAAATGCATGATGTTGATTTTTAAGTGATTCAGCCCCATGGTGTTTTCATGGTATATTTGTGATTGCAGAGTAGGATCCTTTGCATGACTGTTGCTTGAAAACACCATTTTATTTGACCAGTGTCTTGGAATCTCTTTATTAGGTCATGGGGCTTGAGGCACTAAGTATGGTAAGAGCTCAGGAGGTCACAGTTCATTGAGCTGAGGATGGCAGGGAAGCCTGATCAGCAGTGGACCATTTTTCTTTTTTTGTTTTTCCTTCTTTATGTGGAATCTTATCTTTGAATTTCCAGGCTATCTAAAGTTTTTGTGTTTAAACTGAAACATTCTATTAAATAAAGCCTTTTCACACAAGGCAGGTGATAAATCTCTTGAATCTTTACTCCAGTGTAGCAAAGCTTTTTGCAGAAATTGCTCGACAACACTACATTTTACAGTCGATGTTGTAGTGCTTTGGGCAAATGCTCTAGAATTCTGCTATATCTCTTTAATAAGGGTAGGCCAGTCTCTGGGATTCTGCCTGCCCCATGAGAAAGTGAGTATTGGTGGGGGAAAAATTCCTTTAATCTTTCCTCCGTCCTTGCAGGGATGGCCATAATCTGATTTAAATGGAGTTGGTGGTGGTTGTTTTGTTCTCCCACTGAGAATAAAATTTGTTGGTGACAATAGAAAGCTCTCTATCCTTCTTTTCTCCCCCAACCACCGAATAATAGTGATCCTGTATTTTAAATTGTGGTCTTCAAGTTAGAATATTGATATATGACTATAAATAATCAGGAAATTGCGTGTGTGTATATTTTACTTCTATCATACCACTTTCTTTTATATTTTTGATGAATGTTTGGTTGAATAATTACTCAAAAATTCCCAGTGAAGTTGAATATTGAATCTTGAATATGTTTATCCTCACAATGCCCCTGTGAGGTAGGGAAGGGTGATTATCTCCCGTTCACAGATGGCCCAAGTGACTTGCCTAGGTAGTTTGTGATTGAGGAGGGAATTGAATTCAGGTTTCCTGAGTTCTAACAATAGCACCCTAACCACTGGGCCATCTTCTCAGATGATGTAGTCCTTAAATTGTTGACAGAAGTTCCCAGTCTATATATACTTAGACTCCCTATGTCAGTACTCATGAAGCAGAACCAGTATTAGTAACAGTCACAATTTTGCAACATTTCCCGAGTGGGGTACAGGCTTCTGAACTCCTATGTAATACAGAATCTGTTTACATCAGATTTCCTTGTATGTGACACTACCACAATTGCAACCAGTGGAACAGCCCGACCTAATCCCCTGTGTTCAAAGGAAGGCAGCTGGTGGCAGGTTATTGAAAGGAAGGATGATCTTGTGGTTAGGACCTTAACACAGAATTTGGGAGACCTGGGTTGAATTCCCGGCTCTGCCACAAACTTCCTATGTGACTTTGGACAAGTCATTTGGGCTGTCTGTGCCTCAGTTCCCTGTCTGGAAAATGGGGATAATAGTACCTCACAGGGGTATCATGAGGATAAAAATATTAAAGATTGTGATGTGTGGTGATATATTTGTGTGATGTTTGGGGTGGGTGGGCTTTGAAGGATCTAATGGCTGGACAGGAATGGTTGTTTTAGTTATGTAGGTGATCTCATGGGATGAGGTTGATGAATTGGACTTTTTTTTTTTTTAATTCTTTCAGTTAAGGAATTTTGTCCTCCTGATGTGTATGATGTTTTGTAAAAAAACTTCTAAAACTATGGGTATGTATTTTTAAAAATATAAATGTGAAGAAATAAATTATCTGTAGTTATTTGCAGTGTTGGTGCAGTCTTGTTGGTCCCAGGGCATGAGTGTGACAACTTGGTGAGGTAATATCTTTTATTGGACCAACCAAAGATATTACCTCTCTTACCTTGTTTCTCTCTAGAAATATATAATACACTTTGAAAGGTTTGACTCCACCTTGGAGCAAAAAAAAAAGCAAAAAAAGCACCCTTTATTTTCTGTGCTTTCTTAAACTATTCCTTTCTTGTACTTCAGTAATCCTCTTTTTACTCTACCCAAAATAACTAATGAATCAGTTAACTCCAGTCAAATAAGTTCTGAAAACCCAATTACACCTCCATTAGTGAAATGTACTGCTTACATTCCAGTTACATAGAAAATTGATAATTATTTTAATATTTCAATTCCACTGCAGAGAAAAATTAGAGCCTCACATCTCCAAAATACAATTCAGATACAGACACTTAATGATTAGCAACTAAAGTGATTTTAGAAAAACATGCATAATTACCTAATTAAACTCCAAAATAACTACTTTAATTGTCCGATATAAGAGAGAGATGAAAAACAAATTAAAATCTTGTGCAGTAGACATATTGTAAGAGGAAATATTCTTCACAGAGCCATATTTCAGACCGTACTTGTGCCTGGATTAAAAGTAACTGTGAGCATATTAGACCTTTCAACATCTGCATAGCTCCACTTTGCACTGGGCCACCAGACCTAGACTATGATTGGTGAAGTAGGTAGGGGCTCTGCTCCCTGGTCCCTGAAGCAAGGTTCTGAGCCATTGTGTGGGGTGGTTAGCACATGCAAATATGCTCCCTGTAGCTTCTCTCCACAAGTGGCTTTTTATCTAGCCTGTTTGTGCGTCATGCTGCTCCTCTCTCCTCTAGTACCCTAAAGCTATACAGCAACCCCTGTGGAGCTGCTCTGGGAGAAGAAGGGGGGCAAGAGCTAGGTCTCAAAACTAGTTCCTCCTTCATCTCCCCCCTCCCTCCGTCCCCTTCCCAAGTACAAGCATTCACACCCAACTGACTCACAGTGAGCAGTGAAGGAAACTAGACACCAAAGATGTGCTGTGTACGTGCATTTCCTTCATGATGTAATCTTCCAGAACTCAGGTGGGGTAGAGATGCAGAGTTGGCCCCGATGGTATGTCTACAGCCTGGGTAGACAAACACGATAGCTCAAGAAGAAAATATCAGTGTGGATGTTCTGGAATGGCAGCAGCTCAGGCTACGTGCCAGCCTCCAAGCCTACTGGACCCCCTGGATCAGAGTACAGGTGGCTAGCTTGCATCACCACCTGTGTCTCTGCATGCATACTACTATTTTTAGCATACTAACTGAAGCAGAGCTAGTGCATGTCTCTGTATCTGGGCTGGGAGGTACTCTCCCAGTGGTTCCCAACCTATGGCCTGGGGGCCAAAAGTGGCCCATGGGGGTTTTCAGAGTGGCCTGCCTCTGCCCTCCTGCTGGCTGCACAAGGGAGCCACTGTCTAAGGACCCAAGCGGAGCACATTGCCACAGGGCTAAAAGACAGGTGCAGGCTCCTTGCTGCAGCTAAGGGGACTGGAGATCATTGCTCCCCTCCCGCTGGCTGTAGTTGGGAGCACGGCAAAGTGGTCCGCCTAGGTTCATAGGTGATGGGGTCCTTGCTGGAGCCGGAGGGAGGGGAGCACTGATCTTCTGTCCCCCATACTGCAGAAGGGAGCCACTGCCTAGGGACCCAGGTGGAGTGGATGGGGCTACAGGGACGTAAGCAGTTTCCTTGCTGCAGCCAGGGGGATGGGAGATCAGCGAGGAAGCAGCCACTTCGCTGTACTCCTTCCATCTGGCTGCTGGCGGAAACTGGTGGCCCTTCAGGGTTGTAATAATGATATCTCTGGCCCTCGAGCCAAAAAGGTTGGGAACCACTGTACTCTCCCATCTTCAGCATAGCCATCTCCTGAGTGTGGGAAGTGTTGGACAGAAGTTTACATGGCTGGTCTAAGAAAGAGGATTAATTCCTTTGGAATACAGGTAGAACCTTCATGGCTCAGGTCTCAGGATAGGCTGAGTTCCACACTGTGAAGATACTGGAACAAGGATTAAGCCCACAGCAATTGATCAGTCTACGGAATTCACTACCTTCTGTGTGGTGGCAGAGGTCATAGAGGTAAATGCACTAATTGGACTTTGGAAATAATTACTATTAGTGGTGTTCATGCTAAAATAAGGGCAGTCTCATATTGTGTTTCAGGGTGTAAAGTGATCTCCAAGAGTCAGGAAGGAATTTTACCACCATGTATAGTATTGCACAATAGGCCATGTAGATAGCATGAGCTGCTTCACCTTCTGAAGCATCATGCAAGATACAAGATTTTGATTAACAGTATGCAGTGTGCGCCACCACAGTGAAATACAGTAATTGATTGTGAATTTACATCTAAGCCACCAGGCTATTTGTCACTAAAGACTAAGCTACAGGGAGTTATTTTGGATTTGGGAGAGGACCAGTGTATTTCATATAAATAGGCTGACCATGTGCCATTATGCAGTGGCCATTAAGATATACAGCAAAGCTACAAATTCATACAAATTAAATATATCCTTTCTGGAAAGGTGCCCATAACATTTATGAAAGATGATGGAACCAAGCTATTTCTCAGTAGCAAGTTTCTGTTGTAGTGTAGTGTTTTTTAATATAAAACCTTCACTTACAGATATTGAATTTGACTTCTGTGCCAGTTTATAAAGAAAAGAATTTGAAAGCCTGGTCATAATTCAAAAATTGTGCTGCACGTAATGTTGGAACAGACTTTAGCATTCAGTCTACCAATGCAATTTTTTAACTTTTATTTTGATAAGTTTCCAAATATATTTAGTAATATAGCTCTGCATGGAAGGAGAGAGTGTAATCCAATATTTAGAAGAGCAGACGTGGTCTGAGGATATTTGGGTCTATTCATTGCTGTTCTCCACTCTCTGTATGACACTTTGCAAGAGTCAGCCTCTGTTTCAGTTTTCCATCTGCAATATGAATATTCTGTTTAGCTGCCTCTCAGGGGTGGTGTTTGTAAAAATATATTCAGAACTTCAAATTCACGGAACTATAGAAATGCAAAGTGGTTTGTGTTTATTTTGGGGTTTTATGCATTTATTTTCTATCCTAATGGAAGTGCTCTGAGCCTTCCATGTGGGAACAGAGATTGCTCATTGTTTGATATTTACCCCTCTGGAAAATTAAAGAGCAGCTCTGATGGTCTCCAAAAGAGTTCCAGTCCAGAAGGATGGTGCATATAACTTGGTTTTTCAGGGGTGAGGGATTTTAATTGATGGAAGGGGGAGTCCACAAGGCTCCAACGGGACTGAAGAGTCCCTTAGAATAAAAAGAACACAAAAGGCAATCTTAACATTTTATTTACCTTAGAAAACACAAGCGAAATCCTGGCTCCATTGAAGTCAATGAGAGCTTTGTCATCGACTTCAGTGAGATCAGGATTTTTACCTCACATGTACAATTAACTGTTTCTAAAAAATAGGTATGAAAATACTTAAAAAGTTAAGCAAAGAAATGCAAAGCAGAACTGTAGGGAAAACTGTATGAGATGAAATAGGTGCAGTTTAGCACACCAGACCATGGTTCGTCTATGGAATCCTTCTTACCTTAGTACCCTCTCCAAATACTCACTACGCTTACCTTGCCCAGCTTGTGAGAGCTGACAAGATCACAGGACATGGCTGCAAGTTAGTGACTTTTTTTAGTCCTTGGAATTCCTTGGATCACCAGGGAATGAGCTAAGCACTAGAAAACAAATCAGAGACTGAATGCTCTGTTGGCCCAAGCAAATGCAATTCTAGTGAGGTTGAGTTGGCACTGCACCCATTTACTCCAGCAGTGCATTTCATCTTCAGTATTGCCAACTGCAGATATACAGAAATCATGATCTGGGCCCCAGATATCATGAGATTTTAAATAAATAAATACATTTTGGGTTCTTTTTATTTGTCTTCTGGTTTTGGAGCTTTCAGGATACATTCTTTTCATATATTCAAGCTTTTTCTGTGCAGCCACAAGGGCTAGAATGTACTTGTTTAAAATGAAAGTTGAGGAGTTGGAGCTTTAAGTAATGCACTGGACATTGCAAGGCTCATGATAAAATTGTGAGAGTTGGCAACACAACTCAGTTGAATACTTATGTTAGGCAGGACAGCAAACAGAACACGAGGTATTCTCAGGTGGTCACCCATTCTGCTATTAAACCAGACCAAACCTACTTATCTTTGAAAATTATAAAGAGGAGTAAAACCAATTTTTAAAGCATGCTATTGCAAATGTACGATTATTTACTGAAGCAAAATAAACTACATTTCAGGTAATAATTTGGAAATTTGAGAGATGGTGTGAGAATAAGAAGCTGCTTTCCCTCAATAAAAGCTCCAACAGGTCCCAATGCTTGCCCTAATTAATGAGCTTATTACTGAGAGAGCTAGTAGTGACCGTGATATTTAGGTTGCCTAACAGTTTCTATTATTAAAGATTCTTCTAAGGCTTTTTTTTCCTAACACCTTTATTGTTCGCAGCAGGCCTTTAAAATTCAGGCCTTTAAAAAAGCCCTCGGGCTAGAGAAGTGTCTTTTCTTTGTCCCATGAAATTCTGTTCAGGTTTAGTCAAGTTATAGATTGTTAAAAATCATGATTTTCCCTGCTGAGATTCATGCTTTTTCAGGAAAATTTTGTAAGCATACCAAAATAACAACTGAACACAAACGTGAACGATTCTGGATTTATGATGCAATGAAAGTCCCCACTGCATTAAGAATCTTTGGCTGCTGCTGGATCAGCGGTGGGGGTGATAATCCATATCGGACTCCCTCCTACCCTCACCATAGCATTTTATACCTCTGCCTACCGCTCTGAGAGAGCACCGGATTGAGCAGGCTCTTCTGCAGTTCCTGGGGCTGTGGGAAGAGACTCAGAAGTGTCCTGCACCAAGTACATAGCCCCAGCTGGTTCCTCCCTTCGGGAGACACAACATGGGACAGAGGCATACCAGCTCACAAGGACTGGGAAAGAGAGAGGGCTGGACTGGGCTCCCTCTGAACCCTGCACGTGGACCCGAGTCCCATTTCCCCCCCTCAGGTAACCTCCTGCTCTTAGCTAATGTTGGGTCCTGTAGCTCAAGCTGGGCTGCAGTGCTGAAAGTTCAGCATTCAGCACTTGGCAATGATACATAACGGAGGGCCTGTTGTAGTTGTACATAATTAATTTTATTTTTACATTTTAAAAAAAGTAGGAAGTTGCATACAAATAACCTGTGCATATGGATTAAGATACAGACTTCAATTACGTGATCACATACTGTGTTTCCACAGTATTCTGCTTCATTCAGTGCACAGGGTGATGTCACAAGAGAGTAGAATTAAGGCTGCATGAGCACCTGCAAATCTAGTGTTTCCTAATGTTTGAGTGCTTGATTTTCCAACCTAAATATCTTTCTTTTAATATATTTTTCTTAGTAATATAGTATTTACACTTATTGACCTGTAAAGTCTTCACGATTGCAAAGTGCACCCTGCCTTTGCCTTTCTTTTTAATATGAAACCTTCTGAAATCCCTCTTGTACCCCTGCAAACTCCTGGAATCATTTACATTAAAGCTGTCAAAAGGATCAGGAATATGCAGTGTAAACATTTGATGTATCCCAGCATCTATCCAAAGTGATAAATTCACTTACTAGTGATGCCCAGTATGTGGTATTTTAATGTTCATACATTTTTCCTCAACAGCTGTTTTTTTTGGGTTTTTTCAAACCAGGCAAGCAAATGTTCATCTTGTGAGACTACCTACATGCCACGTTTGGGGCTCTAAAACGTGACTTCTCTGAACAGGACCCCTTTTTTCTCTAATAAGTACAGAAAGCATCTTCTTACACTCAAAACCAATGGTATGGTTTCCTTCAAACTTTCCAAAAGCATTCATTTAGAATGAGAAATGTATTCACTAGAGCCTTGATGGTGCGAGTCATGTCAAGCCTAACCAATTGTAAGAGAGAAGATTCATTTTAAACGTTAAGCCATATCTGCGCAGGAGGTGGTGAAAGACTCCTCCACCACGGAATCTGCGGAGTCCCAAACAGCAGAATTGTTTCGGGCAGTGAACAGTCTGCCACATCCCAGTTATTTTCACATAGTTATAAGAGGGAATCTTTTCCGGTTTTGAGGATATTAGGCTGGAAATCAAGGAAATCACTTGAATCTGTACTGAGCTGTCGGCCTCTGTTGTGGCAAATTCTAAGTCTGCTTCACTTGAATTGTGGTGATTGTTGCTCACTGCAGTGGTGACAGAGTTTCAGGCTGTAATTTGTAAAGTGGACCCAAGTTTTTCCTGACTGGGGAATGCCAGCAAGGAAGTGTTGTGTTCTCTGTCAGTGGAGATTCTTAGTGCCTCCCTTCAGAAGTGCAGCCTCCCTGCTGTCTTCAGGAAACATTTTTGAGGCATTTGATCAAGAAACTATCACTTGGTGTGGAAAATGTTTCCAGCTATGGACCTGTTCTGAACCTTTATTTGGGTTGATTGAGAAGATTATATAATAGGGTGAATCAGACAGCATCCGTAATTCTCAGGATTTTTTGACTCCAAGCAATAGTATTTCAGGTTCTAGTAAGGTACATAAATTCCACTAATAGTGCTGGTTAATGATCTCTTCCTGACAGTGAGTGAAGGTCACGCCCATACTGATCTTTCTTTCTTTCGTTCTTTTTTTTTAAACTGTCATCTAATTTCCATGCTGTTGATCATGAAGTTTTTTTGACACCTCTGTGGTTCATACCCAGAGGTGAGTGGAGCCACCCTATTCCTTTCTTTTTGAATGGTCCCAGAGCGGTGCTATTAGGTGATTAACCACTCCTTTCTCTCCTATGACGACTCCATCCATTTCCCTGCCTTTCCAGGTGTCTAGGTAGTTTACTTATGATTGGCTAACAGGGTTAGCAAGAGTGATGGGTTTGATGTTCCCATCACTTCCCTTTTAATTTAAAAACAGGTATAGTTTTCATTCACAGATTAAGATTAGATCCTAATGTTTCTAATAAAAAGTTTTCCAATTTATGTTCTCTTCATGTAAATGCTTCAAAGTCACAGAGAAATTAAAAAATTGAAATAAAAAAAAACCTGTAAAATAACGCTTAGCATTCCTGGCATTCACTCCAGCTCTTACTTTAATATTACTGAATTTGTTCACTTTCAGAACATGTTGCCAGGATTCTCCATTTTTTCCCAAGGTTTTTCAAAGATGGTGTGAGGAGGGATATGGGGTAGCAGCTAGTGGAGGTTAAATTTTGTTGTGCAGTGTGGTTGTTTTGGTCAGGTAAGTAGTTCTGTTTTAGATTTCCATTTCTTCTGTGTATTTTTTTCAATTGAGGGTGGTGTGACATGTACTTTTAAAGGAATGTGAATAAATATATAAAAATAAATAACCTTGAACTGTGTGCTCTTGATATACAGCGACCTCAGTTCAGTCGCACAGAGTACAAGTTAGCGCAGACTTTGGTCCAGAATGTTTAAACTGCACCTTCCCCTCCCCTTGTCCTTCTTTCTTTCTATCTCTCCCTCCCTTCCTCCCCTTCTTAATTCTGCTGTGCACACATAGTTTGTTGTATTTGCATATATGTGGTAAGTCTGTGTAATAAAATATGCTGTTTCTAATGAAAAAATACCAGGGTACAGATTTTCAAGATTAATCTTGAATTTTTGTAATTACAATCTGGGTGTGCAATGTATACACACATTCTTGCACACTTTTTACTTTTATGTATCCTCTTGCATCCCAAAGCACTTTCCACACTATTGCATATGCATATAGTCTCAGTAAAATGCAGCCACCTCTTGTTTGGAAGGCAACAGCCAGTTTGTGCACTGTCTGGCCAATAATATGGAAAACAATCCGTAAAGGTTAATAAAGTAATTCAAACAGGGAAGAGTTCTGGGTAACAGCACCAGCATAAACCCCTACTCTAGTACCATAGCATATATAATATCCAGGCAGAACAGACAGGAAATTGTAAGAAGGACTCATCTGAGAAGGACACACAGTGAACTGTATAGAATTTAATTAATCTACCCTGGAAGGATGAAGGGCTGAATCAACCATGCTGAGATTTGAATTTATGCATTACGAACTAGAGACTTAACCCACAAATCTGATTTCTCCATTTATATGTAAGATTAGGAAGGCTGGGTGATAAAATCACGCTTCACATCAAATTGTAGCCTGTGTCTTGGCTCCAGTCCTTCTCTCAATAAGTGCAGACTAATATTTTAATGATTTCAGCCTAGTGAATGCCCCTGCATTGTTATACTGTACCGACAGTTTGCATGGGAGACCTTTAAGGGAAATTCTCCTTTTTTTCCATTGTATCATCTCATGAAACTAATTCAGTTTATTATAACCTGGGGAACTATGTTCCTCTTTTATATTCCTTCACTGCAAACACTGGTTATTCCGGAGAGTGAACAGAATTATTTATCTCTAACAAAATGATATCACATGGAAACATGTTAAGCAGTGCTTAATTTGTGCCAAGTCTTGGCAGGTCAGAGTCCCGGCACCTCTAGGCTTGCTGCATTCTTTATGAAAGTAAAAAAATTGCTTGAGCCCCAGCACCTCTTTCATTACAAATTAAGCACTGATGTTACACACCATGTACTATCTGGCTTGGATTCTTTTTTGGAGAAAAACTGGAAGTGTCAGCAGTTTCCCCTGGAATGCAGAGGAGGCCAAGCCATTTTTGTATGCAGAGTGTTGGCTGGGGCAGTGGGGAAGGGGCTGTTCACAAAAGTTTCAACCTCTTAAGAGCATTTCAGGCACATCCTTAGGGGTGGCCTCTGTATCATGCCCCCTTCCCATTGTCAGGGAGGGAGCTGCATCACCAGTCTTTACCTGTGCTATACCCTCCAGGAAAGTAGGCAAAAGATAAGGGCAAAGGAAAGAAATCTTCCTGCTGCTCCGAGTTACGTTTAAACAATGTTCAGTTACAGAAATTTCCTAATGAACTTCAAAGATTTTATAATGCTGTAAAGGAATTTTGCAGGAAGGTCTTGGGATGTAACATATAGACTGAGAGAAAAGAGAACAGAGAAACGGATTATTGCAAACCACAGTGTTTCTCTTGGGAGGTTTCTGTTGATAGTTTCAAGCCCAGAAGTGAAGCATGAATGAATAGAACCCCTTCAGGATATACAATCTATGTCCAGTTTGAGGGGTTTAACTGTGAGGTCCACTTAGTTATATATAATTGTCTCCCTTTTTAATTCCTTGTTTTAGCTAAAACTGTAGTCATCTGAACCAAAAATTACTCACTTTTGCAATTTTTCTCCTTGAGGAGGGTTCCATTGAGTCTCTTGGATTCTTGATTTCTTCCTCCCTGTTCTCCTCTACTTTACTTACCTTTGTGACCTCCTCGCGTCATGGTAACTGTTCTTTCGGCTAAGGAGAGTTGGCCTCTGGAGTTGCCTCCAGTTCTGAGGCAGGACCAACTAAATCAGTCCTGACACGTGTGTCCAAAATACTCTGATGATGGGGATTCCACAGCCTCCCTTGGAAGCTTATTCCAGAACTTAATTATCCTTACAGTTAGAAAGTTTTTTCCTAATATCTAACCTAAATCTCTCTTGCTGCAGTTTAAGTCCATTACTATTTATTCTACCTTCAGTAGACATGGAGAACAATTGATCACCACCCTCTTTATAACAACCCTTAACATATTTAGAGACTGTTGTCAGGTCCCCCCATCAGTTTTCTTTTCTGAAGACTAATCATGCCCAGTTTTTTTAACCTTTCCTCCTTTCTAACCCTTTCATCATGCTGTTGCTCTGTTTTGCACTCATTCCAATTTGTCACCATCTTTCCTAAAGTGTGGCTCCCAGAACTGGGCACAGTACTCCAGCTGCGTTCTCACCAGTACTGAGTAGAGCAGGTCAGTTATCGCCCATGTTTTACATATGGCACTCCTGTTAATATATTCCAGAATGATATTAGCCTTTTTTGCAGCTGCATCATGAGTCTGATTCATATTCAGTTTGTGATCCACTATAATCCCCAGATCATTTTCAACTGTACTACCACCTAGCCAGTTATTCCCCGTTTTATATTTGTGCATTTAATTTTTCCTTCTTAAGTGAAATACTTTGCATTTATCTTTAATCTGCTTTTTCCCTATGTTAACTTGTATTCCTTCCCCTTTGTTGTTAATACTAATTGTGTTGAGTGTCTGGTCACCATTAACCTTTTTAGTGAATACTGAAGCAAAATGCATTAAACACCTCAGCTTTCTTGGTGTCATCCTTTCTCAGCTCTCCTTCCCCACTAAATACAGTACCTATTCTTTCCTTAGTCATTCTCTTGCTCCTTTTGCATTTAAAGAACCTTTTCTTATTGACTTTTATGTCCCTTGCTAGGTGTCAGGCTGTCTGGAGTAGCTCATGACTGAGAGTGCCTGTCTCAGGGCAGACTGCCAGAAAACAGAGTACACACCCCAGTCTGGTGATGTGTTCTATAATTAGATTTCACCAAGCCAGTGACAGACATAAACTCCTGGATCACTATACCAGTCTTACCATGGAGTCACAGACAGTCCCCTTAGACCAGCGGTTTTCAACCACTGTGCTGCGGCACATTTGTGTGCCGCGAAAGGTCCACAGGTGTGCCGCATCAGTGAGCCACAAGTAAATGACGGGAAGTGCTGCGCAGCCAGAACCCCGACTCTGTGACATCACCAGGGGCGGACTGCCTCCATTTCTCCTCCCGAGTCCCAGCAATCTGTGACGTCACGGGACTTCCGGTGTCCTGCCTATGAGATGTGCGACCGTGCAAGTTAGCTCGTGTGCCGTGAGATGAAAAAGGTTGAAAACCACTGCCTTAGACTGTGTCCCTTAGACTCTCCAGCCTATCTTGCCACCCAGACAAACTGGACTTTGTGATAAAGTGGTTACTTATGCCAAAAATCACATCACATTTAGGTTGCTTCCAGGTCTAAGAGACCAGTCACTTACCCCAGTTCAGTTGGTATTCTAGATCTTAGACCAAAGACAACACTGGTAGCCAATTCTATCGCAAACCAACTAAAGGCTTATTAGCTAAGAAAAGGAAATGAGAGTTATTGAGAGATTAAAGCAGGTAAAATACATGCACAGGTGTGTCATAGTTTGTAATTCCAAATAGTGGCAATGATGTAATAAACTTCCATTTCCCCAAAGTCTTTTCAGAGTACCCAGATTGTCTCTGGAGCACTCCACTTTGCTTCTGGTACACTTCCTTATAAGAGTTCAAACAGTGCAGAAATCCAGGATCTTTCCTTGAATCCATATTTATAGCTTTTTCTTACAGAAAACAAACGGACAGTGTCACTACCTATATGGACTTTTCCTTTGATGACAGAGAATGAGAAATGCATTTTGAGTCTTTGACCTCTGATCATCACCCACATGGACCACTTATTTTGTAATTAGCACTTTTCAGTTAATTATTTTGATTTATACTGATACACAAGTGACTTGGCCTGCAGCTCTGGCATGAGCTGGCACCTGGTCTGCCAGCATCACACTAGGTGTAACTTAGACTTTCTGATTTTGTTACTACATGCTTGTGCTGTTCTTTTGTACTCCTTAGCAATTTGTCCTTGTTTCCCCTTTTGTAGGATTCCTTTTTGATTTTCAGGTCATTAGAAAGCTCATGATGGAACCCTTGTGTCCTCTTACTATTCTTCTTATCTTTCCTTTGCCTTCGGATAGTTTACAGTTGTGCTGTTAATATTGTCTCCTTGAGAGACAGCCAGCTATCCTGAACTTTTCCCCTTAGATTTTCTTCCCATGGGACTTTACCTACCAGTTCTCTGAGTTTGTTAGTCTGTTTTTTAAATCCACTATCCTTATTTTTCTGCTCTCACTCCTTCTTTTTCCTAGAATCATGAAATCTTTAATTTAGCTAATCTATAATTTCATGATCACTTTCACTCAAATTGCCTTCCACTTTCAGATTCACTACCAATTTTTCCCTGTTGGTCAAAATCAAGTCTAAAATGGCTGTCCCCCTAATTACTTCCTCCACTTTCTGGAAAAAAATGATATCTCCAATATATTCCGTGTACGTATTGGAAATGTTATGTTTTGCGATATTATTTTTCCAAAAAGATGTCTGAGTTGTGAAAATCCTTCATTACTACCATGTCTTGTGTTTGGATATTATTTGTTCTAGAAATGTCTCATCCACCTCCTCTTCCTCATTGGTGGTCTATAGTGGAATCTCCTTTCACTTATCCTCCCATCACTCAAAAACAGTGGACGTGGTTTTGATCAAACTTTCCTTTAGAAAAAATCACATTAGAAAATTTCAGCTCAAAAGGAAGTTACAAGCTTCACAATACAAAGCTTCAAGCATATAGGCAATCTAGGAATGAATTAACTGGCTTTTATTGTGTTACAGGCATACAGTATATGAAATAAGGCTTTG
Source organism: Mesoclemmys tuberculata (assembly GCA_007922155.1). Lineage (NCBI taxonomy): Eukaryota > Metazoa > Chordata > Testudines > Chelidae > Mesoclemmys > Mesoclemmys tuberculata. The sequence continues at coordinate 6,503,181 of ML675621.1, forward strand.
GAAATTGCTATACTAGTAGTGCAACTTTAGGCTAATTGTCTGATATTAAGTGATTGCTGAGGGCCATACTGTCAATATATTAAACAACTTTATCGTATTTTGTAACTTTTTAACCTATTTTATGAATTTTTGGAAAAAGAATGATAGGATACATAAATGATTTTAATATTGGAACTTGTAATTGGCTCAGGCAATGTTTAAAATTCAGGAGACATTTTAGTACAATAATGGCAATTTTTCAATTATACCCTGCCCTCATGCATTGTGGTGTTGCACTCATTATAATGTACTCCTAATTAATAAGAGTACGTTTTTGTCTTTCACCAACAATCTCCTTCACTTCATTGTGGCTAATGTGGTAAAGTCAGGCCAGATGGCTACAAAAGGGTATACTGTGTCAGAGCTGGGTTGTGCCCACCCACTGCTAAAGGCTCCTCCCCCAGGGAGGAGGAGTCACTGGACCCAGAACATAACTGACTGTGTGGGACAAAGAATGAAAAAAGGAGTGGGAGTGGGAGTCACAGGGTCAAACAGAGTGAACCACAATGGGACACGGAGCAGAGCGTCAGGGCTGGTATGTGAGCCCTAGAATGCTAAAGGCCCTTTACCCTGCAGGGAGAGGAGAGGTTACTGCAGGTCAATTAGAGACACCTGGACCCAATTAAGAGCTACTCCAGCTGTAGTTAACCCTGCCTTCTGTAAGGGGGGAACAAAGGAGAAAGAGAGGAAGTAACTGCCAGAAGGTTTGTGGTGGCAGGAGGAGAGACTCCCGCAGACCAGGAGATATTGCTTCTCTTCAGCCAGAGAAGCAGAGAAAGGAAAAACCCTGGCCCCAGCCTGCTGGAAGGACCAGTGTCTCTGACCCTCCAGGGCATTACCACCACCTCTACAGCCCTGAGAAGGAGCCACAGAAAGGCACCTTTCTGGGCCCTGGGGCATGTACACGGACTGGGACTACCCGCCTCTCCACCGCGGGGTTGAAGGACACTCCTCAGGCCTGAAATAAAGCCTGCGCCAAACGCTCCACGAGAGAGGTGCCGAGGGGAAGAGCCAAAGGACTTGTCCATGTTGGGGCTGTGTTACCACAGGCACCACTGCCAGAAGAGGCTGTTGGAAATATGCAAGACCAAGGGGGGGGGTTGCTATACTACACTAATTACATGCACTGTATGAGCTTGGAAATAACTTTTAAAAGTTTCTGATTATGTCACTTACTCTCATTTTTATTCTTTATCACTATATTTTCCCAAATATCTAATTTAAAAGAACAGTGGCTTGTTTTGTTTAGAATTATTTGGATTTTTACTTTGTTTCTTAAGATTTAGCACTTGAATTTTAGTGCTTGTGATAGTAAGGCACATCAGCTGCTGCCAATGGCTTCATTCTAGCGAGCTTGTCCACTTAGTTCTGGGGTTGGACCTCACTTCTGTCATACAGCACAACTGCACAGGCATATGTTTGGCCTTGAGCAAAGATTGCCCATTATGCCAAACAGACTAGTGGGTTTGATATGTAAAATTTTTCTCTCGATACTAGACAGACCATTATGCATGAGAGTGTGAGTTAAGACCAAGAAGAGCTTCTCTAAAGATGCTAAGGGATTTAGCAGCACAAATCCTACAGAAGTAATTGGGTAAGGGTGTGTGTGCATGAGCGATGTAAAACTACAATACATTTGCAAGTTCTGTGATGAGGCAGTCTTAACCCAGAATAGAATCACCACCAAAAAAATAAGGGGGGGAGGTCACGTTTGTGGGAAATAAAACTATTGAACAAACAACATTATATGAAAATGAATGTTAACTGAGATATGTACACTACCTGCAACTGAGTTCTAGATAATTGTTTTACCTCTTATAGAAACCTTGCCTTGAAATGCTGAAAATTTTCTGCAGAGGAGCTGAATTTAATTAAATACTGGACAACTGCTGATTTATTTGCATCTTCCAACATGACCAATCCCCAGTAAGTACCATATGAGAAAGTTACAAATGCTTTTCTGTTCAATGAGTCAAATCCCGTTCACACAAAATACTCTGTGCCAAATTCTTTGGATCCCAAGGAGGTTGCATTGGTGTGTTTTGGAGGAGAATTTTAAATTTTGAGTAAAAGATGCAGGATTTGGTCAGTTTTCTACAGACCGTGAATTAGTGCAGCAACAAGAAAATGAATGTGGTAAACTTTTCTGAAGTATTATTAATAGAGAATGGCCAAGAACTAATATATAAAATTATTTTGAGGTCTATCTAAATTTTTGTTTTTCTGACAACAAGCCTTTGTTAAGACTATTTGTCAACGCTTTCATTTGCTTTTTCTCAGTCACTTCATTATCTAGTGCTCATTTAATCTACTTAAGAGTTCAAAAGGTTAAAAAAATAATTGGAAACTGGAAGGGCACTTCTAACTCTTTTCACAGTTTGTTCTGTAATTCTGGCAGTTGGCTTATGGTCCACTCCCAGACTAGAAACCAGCATGTTCAGATATTATGTGGAACAAAAGCATTAAATCAAAGAAGGGAAAAGTCTGGTCAAATACCAGAAAAAATCTCCTAATAATTAGATCTTTTAGACAGTGAAATAATTTTCAATGGAAGTGGTAAAAGTCTCATTCCATGAGACATGTAAAATTAGATTGGACAAAACTAAATAAAAATATATACTTTTGGGGAAGGGACACTGGCTGGATGACTCAAAGGGTCTTTTCCACCTCTAATTTCTGTGATTGTGTGAAACAATCATAGGTCTTTCCCAGCCTTATCCTTCAGTCATGATAGTGTCTTCACATTGTTAAAGTGACCTTCCCATGTAATCAATGTAGTGGTTCTACTCCCTTGTTGTTCTGACGCTTAGGCTCTAAGCAATACCATCTTTTCCCAACTCTTCAATTTAGACTTTTATCTTTTTTCATCCTTGTCTTATGTTCCTGGTTCCAAACTCTTACAAGACACATGATTTAGGCCAGAGTTCTTCTAAATTATTCAGTTTTTCTGAAATCAACTCTTATTCAGGTTGGTTGGATAACTGGAGGATTTTAATAAGCTCTTTAAAAAAAAATCAATGCAACTTTTGCAGTCAAGTAAGAAAGGAAAGCTGCATGTTAAGCATTTTTTAATTGTATCCCTATGGAAGAAAAATACCTTCCCAACCATCACACCTATCTGTAGAAAACCTGAATGAAATAGCCTGGCATTTCTTCAGAACTTAACAAGGCCTCTTGGATTAAAACTAAAGAGGTTTATGGTTATGCCACAACGTGAGTCGAATGGAAAGGGAGACGTTCACTGGAATCTGCAAAGAATCTATTCCCTGCTGGGACTTGACAGGCAAACCCTCTACATGTACAAAACCCTCTACATGTATGTACATCACATACACTCTATATTAAGTAGCTGGCAATAACTTATTTTTTCTTTAAGTGGTATCTTTTTATAAGTGATACAGACATACGTGCATGGTTGGATTCTGCCCTTGCATGTGTACATGGAGTTCCCATTAAAATTAGGAGGGACAGAAAATACATAACCAATTTTAAAATTATGCTCTACGCATACACGGGTGGGAAGAATGGGTTCCTGCTATAATTCTCTGGCTTCCTCTTATAATTTTGTTCATGCTCTTACTCTATAACTCTCCTTAGAAGTCCTAGAGCATTAGCAACCCTTTCTCTGGTTGATTAGGGCAAGAGGTGGCAGCGTTCAGAACGATTCTAAATGTTGACCAGAGATATTCAGAGAAGGGCAATAAAATGTATATATTACCTTAGAGTGATTTGTATACTGGTCAGTAAAAAATTTTAGCATTGTTCATTGATCTCACCACAAAAAAGGAAGGGGTTTTAATTCATGTAACTACATGCCTTCTTTTCACTTACTCCCTTTTCTAGTTTGCAATTGTACTTTGTTACCAAGTTCATAATTTGTTTGTTTCTTTGTGTGTTGGATGAATGTTTATGTTTATATTTTATGTGCATGAAATGGCTTCAGTCTTGCTGTCTGAATCAAATTTTGCCCTCATGTGCATATGAGGTTCCTATTAACCTCAGTGAGAGTGACCTTTCATAGATGAGGATAGATTTTGGACCCATATAACATTTCTTCAAATGTATTATCAAAAATGCCATATGAATACCAGTAATCGAGACTTTTTCTTTCATTAAAGTAAATTTTAGTCCTGCTACTTTTGGAAGTTTCCCATTCAGTCCTGGTTATATTTTTTCCATTTGCTTATTCATTATTCTTTAGGCCTACAATAGAAGGTGGAGTTTCAGAAGTTGAGATCATTTCACAACAAGTAGAAGAGGAGACCAAAAGCTTAGCTCCTGTACAACTTGTTAACTTCACTTACCGAGATTTACCCCTTGCTGCGCTTGATCTCTCTGTGGCAGGATCCCAGCTTTTGTCAAATTTGGATGAGGAGTACCAAAGAGAAGGGTAAGTGCAAAGGATATAATTTTGTTTATAAATATATCTGAAAGGATATTCATTGTTTACAGAAGAGAAAGCGATGAGATGGAGAAGGCCAGCCAATTTCACTTGAATCCATTCTAAAAGCAAGTTTTTTTAATGTAGCTATTATTAGTTGTTTTCAGACTACTTGAAGTAATTTTTGGCTACCATGTGAACACGGTCCATATTAGAAAACTGCTTTCAGAGAGAAAACACTGTGGCTTGGTCCACACTAACAAGCTAGGTCTTCATCTTGAAGGTTCAGGATGACTTACTGTGAAGTGTTTTTAGATAGCGCTTACAGTAAAAGTAGCTAGTACTAGTAGGTGAAAATTCCACGCCCCTTAGCAGATGTAATTAAGTCGATCTAACCTCTGGTGTAGACAGTGCTGGGTCGACAGAACCTAGCTACTGGCCCTCAGGGAAGTGGATTACCTGCTGTGATGGGAGAACCCCTCCTGTCAGCATAGTCTACACCCCTCCTATCAGCATCGACATTGAAGTGCTACAGTGGTACAGAAATGCTCTAGCATTTCAAGTGTAAACAAGCCCTAGGTTGAGTCTTTTGCCCTGGCTTTTGGCTCTTTCCCCCCTAAGAAAAAATGCAGAAAAGCCATTTCAGAGGCCCTCTGTGACAGGTGCCTTAGGAGAGCGTTCCGTGGTGAGACGCAGGGGTCCGTGATGGTGGTCCACATGTTTGTGTGTACATTTCCTCACCTGGTGATTCTGACTCTGCAACCCAACCTCCTAAACCTCATGCAGATTATTTCTGTTTCTAGCAAAATAATTTGATCTTGGTAGGCTGTGAGTGAGGCTATTGCTAGTCAGAATGTGTGTATATATACAGAATAATGTTGTTCTGATAGAACATATGTGCCCATTCTGGCTCCCTTTATATAGAGAATTCAAATCGAGCTCATTCTATTCGTTAGAAAATGTCTTTGGAAATGAGAGAATTAGAACACTTGCTAAATATTACGCTTCAACTGTGAAGTACTAAAAGAATGGTTAATACTGAATAACCATATATATGAGAACGGGAAAGCACTTTACCGAGACGCATTACTTTTATAAATAGCTGTTTGTAAGTAGCTACCTTAAAAATTTAACAAACCTAGCACTTTAGATGTCTAAAGGCAGGGAATACCCATGGTTGGGGAGTGTAGAAAAATGACCATAGAAGGCTCTGTTCTGCCTTCAGATATATGGATGGAACTTCCGTCGGTCTGAAGACCAAACTGAGCCTCTTACAAAGGACAGTTAACAAGTCAAAATTACACTGTAATTTACAGGTAGCAAATAGCATGTATGCACATTGTACTTATGGTAATTGTCACAGTTAATTGCATATTTATTAGAGAACAGTGCATGTTGTTGTACAATGACTGCACAGTGATGCATTTGGAAAGCTGTCCTCCCTCAGTACGTGAATCTATAGAAAACTAACATCACCTGTGATAAGGAAACCAATAGCCCAACTTCAGATTATATAGCAACTGTTCATTACTATTTCACTTTATAGCGTACCAAATGTATATAGCTACTTTTACTGTAAGATCTGTCTAAAAACACTTCACAGTAAGTCATCCTAAGCCTTTAAGATGAAGACATAAAAAAGTTTATATAAGCCTCAAATTATTAACAATTAAATATGTTTTAACCTACACTTAGAAATCAGCGAAGATGAGACATCCTTGATCTATACTCAGCAGGTATTCCATGCTGCAGTCAGGAAGCAAAATGAGGGGGAAGCTCTTGCTATTAATTTTTTTCCAAATTGGACTTCATGAGACATCTTCAGAAATTCCAAAGAAGGGGAAATAAATTACAGTTACATTATATAAATATGATGCAACACCATGTGTGTCTGAAGAGGCACTTCATAATTAATTTGAGTATGCAGGTGTAAGCCTGAGGCTATGCTGCTTTTGGATAAATATAAAACAAGTTTAGTGTCAGCATTCAGCCCTAGCAGCTACAGATTTTACCATCTGAAGCTCCATTCTTCATTGTACTTCAGTCCAAAGATCTGTTACAATAGGTACTTCAGCCTGCTGGCAGCTTGGGTACAGAAACTGACCAGCCAGTCAAGGGCAGCAGGGGAATGCCCAAGTCTGCTTTTTCTGGGGAAAATTCCAGGCTTTATTTCAAATTTCTGACTAGCATTTTGGTTGAAAAATGCGTCTTTGTAATTCCCAGCAGTGTCCCAAGACTTCATTTGCCTTGTGGGAAGATTTCTCCCTCGACTCTTCTGAGGCATTCGCAGTGGCTGGTGCCCCAGCAGGTGTCAGGGAGTGATCCAGGCTGAGAAAAGGCAAAGGGAAAGGTCTGTGTTGTCTGTTTCACCCTCTTTCCTAGTGTTTTTTTGGGGAGCTGGGCTGTTCTGTGGGCAGAGTGCAGCATCCTTCTTATAGCCTGATCGGGGCAGGGTTACCTCCATCCACTCTTCCCCACAGAGGAAAGGATTGGAATAGCTGGCTCCAGGGGCAAGCAACTGCCCCACCCCCATCTCCATGATGGAAATGACTTCAGAGGGGCAGTGTACCAGATAGTAAAGTGCACATACGTCCTAATAATCCACGCCAGCGGCTGTGCTCCCAACTGTGAAGCTCAGTCCCTGGACCCAGCACAGATTCTGCCAACACCAGAGACTGCAGCAAGATGTCTTTGAGTCTAGCTCCCTCTTCCTGTTGCCACCTCTATAACAGACATTCTGGGATTGCCAGGCTGCCCCTCCAAAGAAAACACACCCTCATATGGCCTATGTACTCAGGCCCGTACCTTCCTGAGTGACCCAGAAGGGGCCCATTTGGGAAGAGGAGATAAGTCCCAGCCTCAGAGATGATTACCCACTTGGAATATTTTTGGAGCAGTTTCTGAGCACCCTTATCTGAAACAGGCTTAGGCGACAAATTCCCAAAGGGTAATTAAATAAACTTGGTGCTGTTTTCCCTGCTCATCTTCACAGAGTCCAGCATGGCAGATCTGTGCAAAAAGGACCAGGCCAGAGACATCTGCAAACTCCTCTGGACATACCTGCAAAGATACACGCCAAAATGAAATTCTTCCTTCTTGGGGGGAAGGCCTGCTGTCTGAATTAGCCTTAGAGGATCAAATAATAAAAATACATATTAACAACAAAAAATAAACACCTTTTAGGCAGAGTACTGAGTATTGTGAAACTGCTTAGGAGGTCAGCAGCTGCCCTAGATAGGCTATAGCCTATCTATCAATCCTCATGCTCATTGGGAAGAAGTAATAGAGAGAAGGGGATTTCCTGCCGCACCTACTAGTTTAGAAAAGTATTAGGCTGTTGTCACCAGCTGCCCCTATGGGCTGCCATGCCCTAACTGTTGCCACAACCTAATGTCCAGGTGATTGTTCCCAGCTTTTGCTGCAGGCTGTCATCCTTCACCACCTCCTCTCCCCTCCTCCCCCAGTGTCAAGCCATGGCATGATGAGGGGGACAGCAGCCTAGATGTGGAAGGACATGTGGGCAGTAAGGGATCTCTTGGTCCACATTGCTTTCTTTCTAGCCCCTCTGGTCTCCATAAAAGACCAGAGGGTTCATCAGTGTGCAGAGTCCAAATTTAACCTAGTATCATTACCAACAGTAAACATGGCTATTGTCACTGATGGTCAGGGACTCAGCTTTTCCAACCTGGGGGAGATTTTTACCTGAAAGAGTGGCCACCTCACCATACAAGCCCATCACAGGCAGCCAAGTCCAGACAGGCATTACATTAGCCTCTTCCATTGGTCATGAAAGCTCTCAGGTGGCATCAGACCAAACCCCTCCTTTGCCCCCTCTTGCCTCAAAAAAAATTAACTGTCATCTCAGTGCAAGTGTGGTTCAACTCAACCTGAAAATCCCAAATCCTAGGGGCTTTTCCCTATAAATGGTAGTGCAATACAAATCTGTTTTGTGCAGACATATGGGGCTTTGCTCCTTGAGAGCTCATGCTCGGGCAAATCCATTCCCAGCTCTTTTAATGGTACAATGGGAATTGTTACGGAAGACTGAGGCTATTTTAATTGAAAATCTGCTTACAATCCTGACTTCTGCCAGACACTGTGGAAAGGAATACAGGTCATATGATAAGTTGTAGCAGTCCCTGGCACATAACTGGCGAAAATACCATTCTGCAAGTGGTAGCTAGAGCAAGTGCACAGTGTTGAGGCAAGGAGAATAAAAATCAACTTCTTCTGTCCTGGGCTGAGTAAAATTTCCTGTCTCTGTGGACTGCCGAGCCACAGGGAGATGAGACTTGCATGGCAGAAATTGGATTAAGAAGAACAGACCCTGCACCCAGAAATACCCTCAATTATTGTAAATCGATTCAGTGGACTGGGGCTTGACCTCTTTGCATCTGGAAACAGCAAGAAAGTACCTCTGGACTATTTTTTTTTTACTTTATATTTTATTTTACTTTCCTATGTTTATCTTAATGATTTCTTCTTCTTGTGCAGTGTTCTTGGCTCCCCTTCTCCAGCTGAAATATAATATCCAGTGCATATTAGGATGATCAGATGTCCCAGTTTTTACAGGGATAGTCGCAATATTCGGGGATTTTTCTGATATAAGTGCCTGTTACTCCCATCCCCTGTCTTGATTTTTCACACTTTCTATCTGGTCACCTTAGTGCATATTAATGTAGATGTGGTTCAGGATTCTTGCACCTGGATTTCTCCATCTTAGGATATTTTCAAAATTTCTTCTCTTTCTAATCAAAATCCTTTTCATAGTCTACAGCATGGCTTGTTTTATTCCACAATGACTTGATTCCACTGTTTGCAGATGACCCACAGTAAAATCACTTTAATAAAATAAGATGAATAAAGTCAGAGGGTGAAATACTGGCTCTAGTGAAGTCTGGGAGCTTCACCATTGACTTAACTGGGGTCAGGTTTTCACCAGAAGCCTTGTACTCTGTTCACCATTACTATTATGATGAACTGAGGTAACTCTGACACAAATTGGCATAGCCTGTATTTGTGTAAAATAGGTCCCTCACGTTTCTCTTCTCTTGAATGAATTCCTCTCCTACAGTTACTGAGCTTGGTGAGTGTATCTTTCTTGAAACCTCTTGTTCTCTATCTTATGGTGGACCGTGCAAGGTAATTCCATCTTCCCCTGTTGCTTTGAACATTTCTGTGCTTTTAGTGGTCTGTTAGTTATTTTTTTTTGTAATAAAGACGTGATGTTTTGGGACAAAGGAATGTTTTCTTTTTCCAATATACGGAATTGCATATTAAATCTCTCTGCATAACATGCTTCATATCTTTTTAGAATCTGTAAAAGCTTTTGTTTAAATACATGACATACAGAAAGCAGTACATTACTCACAAGATCAGATATTGTGTTAACTGAAACAATAACTACCTTAATCTTACAAGGACTCATGGACCTGCATAATTTTGAGTGTATGTCATAAAGTATGTAAATATTAAGCATGTGCACAAGTCTTTACAAGATCAGAGCTATAGTAGTGACATACCGTGGAAAATTTTGCACTGCAGCTGTGCAAAGCTGCATGTCACTACAGTACTTCCACCCAAACTACTTCTGTTACTATTATGGAATGTTGTGCAGTGTTTTTCTTCATTATTCTTTGTGTTGCTATTTCTTTTTATTGGTTTTCGTGACATGTTCAGTATTCTTATTCTACATGTATTTTTCGTCCTTGTTCCTATTGCCTTATAACGGATTTAAACATTCCGTTCTTTCTGGCATTTTACATTGCCTCCTCATTTTCATTTTGGTTTTTATCTCATTTCTTTTTTCATTTGTAAAACATCAAGAATGTGCTAGATTTGCTCCTTTAGACACAGCTTAGTCTGGCTTCTATATTTGCATCAGGTTGTGCTAGATTTTTCATTATTTGTTTTTTTTCCAAATCTCTGAATTATTATTTTGATTTCTGTCTAGTGTTTTAGTTGTTTGCTGCAAGACTTAGAGGGACATTAACTAAAATGAGTTTAAGTTTCTGTCTTTCTTCCTTGGTTCACCACTTGATACAGTAAGTGCTTTTACTGTCCTACATCACTCCGCTCAATTACTCTGTTCAACTCATGCAGGTCCATGAAGATATCAGGCTGATCCGTGATGAATAACCCAGCCCAAAGGAGGGAGATGAGGTGGAGAGCTTTTTAAGGCTGAACTGTATCATTCAGTGAGCTCGCTCTCTCTCTATTTACAAAAGTGATGGTTGGTTGGTTTATTGGGGTTTTTTAAAACCTATTCATAACTGCCAGATATGAACTGGGGCCAGAAAGATGGAACAAAAGCTGAACAGCAAAATATACTGAATGAGACTGTAATGATGATTTGTTCTCTTGTGCAGTACTATATCACTGTTACTCTGTGTGCCCTGGTCCAAATCTAAGACCTGCATTGCAGCAGAAAGTGTTCTCCCTCTTTTTCACTTTGAACATTCAGCATTCTAAATTCTGCGTAATAACCTGCTCTTTATTGCAGAACATATGAAATGTTGCACTCCCAATCAGTATGTTACAAACGTGTTCCATGATTGAATGATCTGGGTCAAAAAAGAATCAGGAAGAAGTTTCTCAAAGTTTTCATGTGAATGCTTTTAGCTCTGGTAGGTTGTTTCACTATGTGTCATGGTGGACAGGACCCTTTCAGCTTTATCCACATTAGCCTTTCTCCCTAAAAATGTCCCCCAGTACTCCCATTGGTAAAGCTAAACTATTGGAAGCATTAATACAGGTAATGCAGCAAATACTTGTGTCTTAACCCAGATGCCATGTAGACCGTCTATGAGTAGCTAGTAATTACAGAACAGAGCTGTAGTGGTATTAGCAATGGTGAGAATTTCAGGGAAAAGGCCAGTGTGAGTGTAACTTGAATACTTGATAGTATTCCCAGTATAATAAAAGCTCCAAAGCAAGCACAGTTGGAGCTTCACATGCCTGACCCTACATAGTTCACCTTTTGATAGGTTTGCATTAAACACTCGCACATCTGTAATACTGTACTAAAGGAGGAGACTTTATACCAGAGCTGTCAGAAAAGGTGGTAAATCCCCTCAGTATAAAAACTTACTTAAAGAAAGAATGTATATTGTTGGTTCTTTGTGTGATGGCGATGTAGGTCCATTGTAAAGGGTCCTCTGTTGGGCGTGGGGCCAGTGGCTCTCCCTTGCCGTTAGTCTCTGAGGGAGGCCCTCCGGGCTACACAAACAAAAGGGGCCATCTCCTGCCCTTAGCAGGGCAAACCCTGGCTTCAGGCCCTGGCCCTTAGGTGGGCAAAACAAACCAACGGGGAAGGAGTTTCTAGCCTTTCATTGGGCGAGTAAGCAGTTCTGGGCCCTGGCCCTTAGACAGGGTGGGCGCAATAATGGGAACAGTCTCTAGGCCTCCGCAGGGCGAGGCAATAGTCTGAGGCCTGAACCTCAGCAGGGTGGGTAGACAGCAGGAAAACAGCCTTCAGCCCTCTGCTGGGCGAGGCAGTAGTCCAAGGCCGGGCCCTCAGCAGGACGAGCAAGGGAAACAGGCTTCAGCCCTCAGCGGGGTGAGGAGATGGTCCAAGGTCTAGCCCTGAAAAAGGGCTGGAAGGCAATGGGGGAAACAGTCTCTAGCCCTTGGCAGGGCGAGGAGATTGTCCAAGGCCTAGCCGTCAGGCAGGCAATGAAGGAAACAGTCTCTAGCCTCAAGAGGGGCGAGCAAGCAGTCCCAAAGCAGGGTGGCATGGACAATGGGGAACAGGCTCTGGCCCTCAGCGGGTGATCACCCCTGGGATGGGGTAAGAAGGAGGACACAGGCCCACCCGTCTCCACTGCGTTCCAGCCCAGGATGCCTACGTGCGTACAACATGTAATTTATGTGTTGTACCAATGAAGCGGCAACTTCAGGTAACCCACTATATACTATTGTATTCTACCATCTAAATTATTTTGAATAAAGGTGCAAAGCTGCTAGGAAATCTAAAATGTTCTAATAGCGGAGAATTGTATATTATTTTTATAGTTTTGTAAGTCAGGGGAGAGTCAGTCTTTTTCTTATATATTTCTGTCTTGCTACTTAACAACTTGACAATATTTACATTTTACTTCGGAAGAATTACCTATATTCTTTGCACTGATTCTTTCAATTGGTCTTTTCCTATCACTTTCTTCCTCTTCAAGCAGGTTGAATCAGATATATTAAATTACTGATGTTTAGTGATGATCAAACGCTATCCAACCATGTGTAGTCTTGATCAGCAGCTTTCTTATTTACTATAATTAAAGAAACAACCCAATAGTGAATTCAGCATAGTGAAGAATGGAAAATAGGTTCAGAGAGCTAGTTGTATACAAACAGTCTGCATTATCAGATGCCAAGCCCCCATCCAGAAGTTTCTAGAGTGTAGCAAACCTAGCCTCTCCCTCAAGAGTACACAACTCCATCAACTCCCCTCACTTCATTATTCAATAGCTATTGATTTAATCCACTAACACCACCCTTCTTTTCAGTCATTGACTCCAGATGTTGCCCTTCCTCTTCAAGGCCTACTACCTGCCTTATTAAGTGAAGGATAGTCCAGTGGTTTGGACATGAGTCTAGGACTTGGAAGATCTGGTTTCAATTCCTGGCTCCAATTCCTGGCTCCAATTCCTGTGTGACTTTGGGCAAGTCTTTTAATCTCCCCATCAGGAAAATGAGGATAAATATTTCCCACTTCCCTTGGGTATTGTGAGGATAAACAGATCTAATAATGGATATGTAGATTGTTACTTAATAGGCATAACTAGAACTTTCATAGTTTCATCCTTTCAACTTTTTGAGAATAAAATTTTCATTCACAAATTGAAATTGGAGCCCACGTGTGTGTATGTGAGAGAGAGAGAGAGAGATTCCAATATATGTTACATTCATGATCACGGGGGGGGGGGAGGAGGTGGAGGTGGGGGAGGCAAATAACTGATTGTAAAGGTGCATCCATTTTAGAATTAAGTACTGGATTCATCATCTGTATAGTAATATACTATAGAAAGGAGTGGGGAGGACAAAGGTAACAGTAAAAGGATCGTAGAGTTACATAGACTAGCTATGTGGACGACTTAAGTTTCACATTTAAAATACTTTTCCTTTTAAATATAAAGGCAGGTAGAGGGCGGATGAGGAAGGAATCAGTTCATAAGAGCATAGTTACAGGTGAGAAATCATTTGGAGCAAACAAGTCATCAGACAGAAAAAAATGTCCAGCGTTTATTGGTGTTCATATTTCTGAAGGTGTGGAGGAAGTAAAAGGTTGATTGAGGCTAAATGCCCCTGAATTACACGTTGTTCCCCTAACTCAACTCTGTGTGTGTGTGTTTGCGTTTGAATACTATTTAAAGTACATATTTTGTTAAAGGCCATTTTGTGCAGAACTGAGCTGAGTAACTTTTGTGATCTCTGTTTTATAGAAACTTTGTTCCTCCCTCCTCTCTGTTATCTCCATGTCCCACCATGTTTGCATTTTGTCAAAGAATTAGATTGAGAACTTTTTGGGTTAGGGATATGGTCAAGCATATTTGTTTGTGACACACCTAGCGCACTTTTGCAATTAACAATAATAGAGAAGGTATCTGACATCCAACTTATACACTTTTTTCAAAACAGTTTCTGTGAAAGACACAAATCAGTGTCCCTCTCAGCATAATGTTCCAGCGTGACTGAAGGTGATGATATCATACTCTCTAGCTGGGAGCTAGGGGATAGGTTCACTGGGATGAGAGAGCAGCTAAGTGCTGTTGTCTTGGTATGTTGCACAGGTTTCCAAATTTGGAGGTTTTAAAAATATTATACCCAAAATAAGGAAAACCTGATGAAATGCAGACCTAAGACATGTAAAACTTTGCAAATCCATGTAAGTTACTTTTCTTAAAATGGCATTTACTTGTTTTTCTCTCCCTTTCCCTGCTGTTTTTGATGATGCCAGCATGGTGCAAGAGCCATTGATGTGCTGAACAACAACCACTCTTAACAGAAAGGAATGGCAGTGGGGACTGACTGTAAGACAGCTCTGTCCTCCTTAGCCAGAAGGAATACACCACCACCTATACTGACATAAAGTGATTTGAGGCAGTTCAAATAGGTTGAACTTTTGTATCACATTCTTGAAGATTAAATTATAACATGAGAGAGCTGGAAAAAATGAAATAATTAACATTCATGGTACATTCAGGAAACTGACTTGAAGGTGAGCTGCAAAGTATGTGTGAATAATAAAGATCCAAAATAATTACTTGGATATATATGGAGGCTCTAGTGTTAAAAATAAATTCACATTTAAAATAAAATGTTAGGAAAGCTGCCCCATCTTCATTCACACACCAAGTCCCGAGTTCAAAGTTCCATTTCCCCCCTTGCTTTGGAGTTCAGAGTTTGCAATGTCTTCAGTTGTGGTGGTAACAGAGAATCTTCACCTCCGGCTTGCTATGTAAGAGTCTAGTGGTCAGAGCAGATGACTTGCTATGTGAGTTTGGGCAAATAGCTGAATGTCTCTGCATAATTATCCGTATATGTGAAGTGAGAGAGACAACTAATCATGCAAAATTCCTTGAAATCCTCAAATGACAGATTATATGCAAGTGCACCTTATTAATAAGTTAAGGAGCAAGTGGTTTTCCAGTTTTTAATTTTAAAATGTGTTTGTAATTTTAAAATAAAGATAAGTAATCTGTTAATTATATAGAATCTTAAGCCTGCTAATGCTTTTCAGTTCACCCTTAAGATCAGTGCCTTCCAAACTATAATATGATACTTTTGTTGTGAAGCTTTTGTACAGAATGAAGTAATGCTACATGCATAGACTGATAATGCAGAGCTAGAAAGGTGAACTTTATTTTTCATGCATTATTAGTTTCTTAAGTAGTTACTAATTTAAACAATTAAATAATGTTAATCATTACAGTGCCAGTGTATAGTATATATGCTGAGTAATATAATCTATTTAATCTTATATAGATGCTCAGTGTCCTTAGAAGTCTTGATAATATGGAAATTTTAAAAAGTATGTAGCTAGGCCCTCTACTGATCATATTGAGAATAGGAAAAGGGGGAAAAGAAGAGTTATGCTACTTGAAAAGGAAGAGCCAAACACCGGAAACAGAAGAGAAAAGAGTTGTAAGAACAAGACAGAAACATTAGGAAAATAAATAAGGCTATTCCTCAATGTAAATAAAAACGCTACCACCAGGAGGCTGATCAGAAAATGATGAAAAACTAAAATAACAGTCACAGTGAAGAATGTGATCTTGTTTTGAAATTAATTTTTAAAAAACCCAATAAATCAAATGTCAGAAGGTCTCAGTCCACATAAAGGTCTGTCCTGATATATCAGTTTGGAAGATTAGCACTTGAGAATTGAAAAGAAAGATGGTGTAGTCATTAAAATACATGACCAGAAAACAGGAGTTTGAAGTTCTGTTCTCTGCTCCGCCATAACTCTGTGTGCCTCAGTTTTCCTGCCTGTTAAAGGGGAATTAAATGTACTAAGCTGATTTACCAGGGATCTTGGGAATGAGGCTTAGGTTATTTGTGTTGTGAAGCATCTTGAGGTCCTTGAATAGAACTTCAGAATTTTTTATTTTTTGTAATTTTCCCACAAAAGAGCAAAAATTCTGAAAAGAGCACAAGGGGGAAGAAAAATTTTTCCCCAAAGAGAACAGGTTTTGCTTCACTTTTCAGTTATGTTCCTTATGGTATGTGGCATTGAGAGTGCTTTCATAGCCAGGTTCTGTAGACTGACCTAGCACAGAGGTTTGTGGTGTTGAAGCTGTGTTGGTCTGAGGATATTAGAGAGACGAGGGTGGTGAGATAATTTATTTTATTGGACCAACTTCTCTTGGTGAGAGAGACCAGCTTTTGAGCTGTTCAGATCTGGGAGCAGCTGTGAACACTAGGATGGAACACAGAAGACAAGGGAGTCTACAACAGCTTCCATCTATGAGAGATTTTTACCCCTGGTGATCAAGTTGTGATTTTTCTGTGTGCCCCAGACAGCTGTGAGGATTTTCCCCTTTGTTTTGCCTCCAAACCCTGTTTCTTCCCAGAGACCTTATGGTTGGGCCACCAGCTGAGAAGGACTGTCACTGTCTCACCTTAAAATTGGGCAGAAGGCTAGTGGCACCCCCTTCTTCCAACCACCTGAATGGGTCTTTAATTTTTCTATTTTTTTCTGTCGTTCTGGTGTTTTAATTTTTTTGTTTTAATAATAGTTTTACAACCTAGTACACCTAGTCTTTTATGGTTCATATAGTAGTATTTTGTTTCACATTTTTTCAGTCAGCATGTTTGAGACAGAGACACAATATCTGGTGATTTCAGAAGTTTATTCCAGAGTCTTGATGCATTTGAACTAAGGGTAGGTCCATATACTGTAAAACCTGACAGATTTCCTTTCAAGTTTAAAGTATCTGCACAGGAGATCTTTTAGGGTTAGGCAACCAATCCACTGGGAGAAGGAGCATTTCACTGAATGCTCCTTTCTGAAGAGCCTCCTGCGAGCTCTAAATCCCTGAGGGATGCTTAGGGGCATTGTCTCATTTTTGAAGATGTGGGGTATGGATGCATCGGGGAAGACTGTGTGATGTTGATATGGTGGGTGAGGTGTTTCCAGGTGTTTGACTCCCCTATGAATTATGCCTCCATTGAATTTAGAGTTAGTAATTCAGAGGTGGCGTGCACCATCTCCCTCTCCCAAATATCACCAATATCCATGTATTAGCATTTTAGTTCACACAGCGTGTTAGAACCACTGTACCCACTTGATCATTGATCTTGCCACTCCACTCCTTTCCAAACACCCACTGCCGCCTTTTGTGACATCATAGGCACTGGCTTTGGTGCACAGGGCAGGTTGAAGCACGACTGAATGCCTGTTTTGGCAGCTTTCCCTCCCAAACTATCACAAAGATTAAGTGGTGTATTGGACAAAGACCATAATACTCACTCCCAGAGGGACCACCACTAACTTAATCATTTTCCAATCTAACTACAAAGAGTGGGTCTTTGCCCTGGCCTTCACAAATAAAAGCATATAGCACATACATTAAAACAAACATACAAGAAATGTTTTCCTCTTGGGGATTGAAGAAGGGACCCCGCATGACAAACGTTAGTCATATTGCTTAATGCATTGTTGAAAGGCACTCAGATGCTATGGTGATGGGCCTGGTATAAAAATGTGACTAGAACAGAGGGTCTTGCTGAGTCTTCTAGACCAGAGAGAACTTCCTCCATATTACAGGTGATTTAAGGATGCCCATTAAATTCAGATCATCTCAGGGGATTTATGTAACTAATATCCAGCTCTATATTAATTCAGAAAATTGGATAAGAGAAGAAGCTGAATTTAACAGAGAGATTAATAAATGTAAATGGGATTTGGAAAGTCTTTGAACTTTATTGATGGTCACATCTATTCTAGCAGAATTTCTGTCATTAGAGTCCATTATTCTTTACCCTTTCTTCCTTTTTCTCTCTGTCTTCCTCCCCCTTGTTTTATTTCCTTAGATCTAACTGGCTAAAGCCGTGCTGTGGGAGACGAGCAGCTGTGTGGCAGGTATTTTTGCTCAGTGCAAGTCTCAACAGTTTCCTGGTAGCCTGTGTAGTGTTGGTGGTGATTCTCCTGACTCTGGAACTCCTAATAGATATAAAGCTTCTCCAGTGTGAGTAGCAGGCTTTTTAAAAAATTTTGATCAAAGATAAATGATGTTTGGATTTAACTTGCTTGGGGGATGGGGTTTGGTCATATAAGTAGTTAAAAGTTAGATAATGACCTTTTACTGTACTTATAATACAGTGGAACTCTGGTATAGTGAAGTCCTCCCCATCCGCCTTCCCTATGGAGCAAATTTATTGTGGGACAGGTTTTCAGAGGATGCAGGTAGAGTGCACCTGCAAAAATGTGCATACATCTTGTTCACCTGCAAAAAATGCACTTTCCTGTTATGATAATCTTCTCCAATTTGCACACACAGAAAACAGGTCATTTGTGAAGGGCAAAGGACCCAGATGTTCATTCACATGTATGTATGCAAATAGGTGTGCATAGATTTTGCTGGTGCAGTTGGTGCTCTCTCCTTTGGTAATTTGTCCCTCTAAACAGTGATTTGTTGGAACTGAAATTGCAATTTGTATCTGGCAATGCATTGAAACAAATAAGCCTTTCCTTCTGTTTCACTAACATACTGTAAGACAGATAACAACAACACAAGTGAAGTTTTGCTATATTGACTCTACACAGGTTCCATGGTACATGCAATTTTTAATTGTGTTGCTTTGCTTCCTGGCTGAGCTGTTCTTTCATTGTTCTCTCCCTCTTTTTTTTTTTTTTTTTTGCTATCACACAAACCTCATCTGAATGTGAACACAAGCAACAAGCTTTCCTGTTCTAAATGTTAATTTATTTCTGAAAGAACACCCTTTATCTTAAAATATATAGAGAGAAATAATAAGGGATTTAGATACATGCACAAATGCAAAAAAAAAAAAAAAAAGGACCATTAAAGTTTAAGGAACTCTAAGGTGAAATTCTTGAGCTTTGCCATTTGACTTCAATGGGGTCAGGATTTTGTCCCAAAGATCTAGGTTATGTAGTGTAATGGAATAATGTAAAGGTAATATTAAGGGAGCCCATTAGTTAGAAGCAGCCCTAGTTTTTATTCATTATTTTATTATTTTATAAATCCTATAGGCCGCTACACCCTACCTGTATTTGACTTGGTTCCCTTACACCCCTATGTATGCACACCTCAAACACTTCTATGAAAACACCCCCTCCAGCCTCAGACAACCCCTTCAGCCATCTGCAGTCCTTGCTAACCCAACTCCTTTGGGGACAGGGAAGCCAGGAGGCAGCACCAAAATACATTTTTCCAAGCATTTGGGGTTATTGGTTATGGGATTCAATCTTTAGAGCTGTACTAAGAGAGCACCACAGACAGATTCAGTGACAACACTTTGATAGGTTAGATGTGTGCCTAATGCCCACTGTATATGCCTAAAATTGCCACTGCTAGTGGAGCCAAGGAGCTAATTGATTTGCTTTTGTGGGTTTGTCTCTTCTGATGCTATTTTAGAGGGATCGCCAGCATTCTTTACCATTTGTTCTCCCATCAAAATATTTTCAAAGGCCTGTATGTCAAAAAGTGACACTCCTTCTCTCTGAGGAGTGCTGCATGTGACATCCGTCAGTGCCCACCAACCATTACCCCAAGCCTCAGCCAGAGAGGTTTGTACCAGACCAAGAGATGGTGCTCCCTTCAGAGGCTGAGCGTTCTACCTCAGTGCTACTCTCCACTCTTCCTAGCCCTGGGAATGATGGACCCAGCTCAAGCTGCTGCATGGCAGTGTGCTGCATTGACACTAACCCACCAACACACCACGCTTCTCATTATTTCATGTAGCTTTTGTTAAGTTAAATTCCTTGGGTTTTGTTCTTTTAACCCATTATGGAATGTGTGGGAGGAGTTAACATAAATACGATAATTCTGTGAAACGAAGAGTGTACTTTTAACTTAATCTTTTAAAAGCCATTAGTGTGCAATTATGTTTTTAAAAAATGTAATCGTAGTGTATGATGATTCCCTGTAGTATATGAAAGCAGCATATGCAAGTGTATTAAGCATGTGCTATGGTACATCACTGCCAATTTTGTTTCTAATAAAAGCCATTAATCCACATTATAGACTGCAATCACTGAGGAAATTTGGTTTTTTTTTAAATGAATGTTTTTAATGGTTTTGAGTTACATGTGCAAAAATATTGTACAAAAAATCAGGCTTGTTTGATTGCTAAAATGCCAGGGCAAAATTATCCTCCCAGGTTCTTAGTATAGATCTCAGCTGCACTCTGCACTCGTTCAGTGGGCAGAACTCCTGTTGTTATCAATGTGCAGATTATGCAAATGTGATAATGCAAAGATTATGCAATGTGCAAAAGTGCAGATTATGCAAATGAGAAATGAATAGACTTTGAGTGAATTTAGCATGAAGCATATTTTTTTATGGCAGACTGTTTACATACATAAACTAAATAATCTCTTATTACCAGGTGATGTACATAAGTGTTGTTATCCGTATTCTATGGATGGAGAAATGAAGGTAGATTGTCACTTGTCCAAGATCCCAGAGGAGGGGTTCATTACCAAAGCTGCTATTAGAATTCTTTAGATTCTGGCAACCAGTTCTCTAAACCATGCACCTCTGTCTCTTTGCCAAACCACTTCCAATAGTGGTGGAAGTGACTAATGATGGGAAGCCAACTTACTACAGCCCTTTTCCTGCAATTGGATACATGTAGGTGTATCTGTATACTTGCATGAAGTTCTGTTGAAATCAGTAGGACTCCACATAGGTGCAAAAGTCCACGTGAATGTATCTGCTTGCTGGATCTGGGCCTATGTAAGTACTTGCATAGTTGTATAATGAAAATTAATACAAAGGCGAAGCCATGCCTTTGTGGGAATTTGTTTGGCCTTGTTTGTTATAAGGGTTTGATCATTTTGCAGTGTTAAAGCACCAACAGTTTGACAGCACAGAAGAGAACTGCAGCACATTTAAAATGCTCAGAGAGACATGCAATGATTTTTAGAGGTTCTGAATATCTACAGCTCTTTTGAGTTCAGTGAAGAAAATAAAAAGAGAGCATCCATAGCCTTAGACTAGTTGTTTGTTTGTTCAATTTTTTTCTTTTCTTTAAGATTGTTGTTTGTGTGTTGTTTTTTTTTAAAGTTTACACACATAAGAAATTCAGAGGTAAGGCTGCACTAATACAACAAGCCAAGTTCATACAGAAGCAATAGCCACAACTGTAACTCTGCCTACATTGGACAGTGTAGTGTTTCTGAAACAATCATTTTGTTTCTACAGTTCAGTTTGAGGAAATCTGTATGTTCAAGTGGATGTCTTTAAGGAAGGGAAGGCAATTGAGAGTGTTGAAATTGTCTACCCGATTTATGGGACATTGATTCAGCTCCTGTTCAGGAACTTCTTGCCTGGAAAGTTATTTGAAACTGTTGATACCACTCGGGCACTTCAATTGTGTCACCATCCTGCAACATATCCAGCAGTCTTTGCTGCACATGTTGCCTCATGAGAAATCCATTTATCCCCACCCCAAATTCCCATATGTTATACCTTGCTTGCACACTAGTGAGCAGTTGGAGAACTGCATGTAAATAGATTGCTATTAGAATGTCTCCCCACAAATGACTTCCCCTGCTTTCCCAGCCCTGACCTGTTGTTTTAACAGCGTGTTGTTGAAATTGTCTAAAGTATTGTCTGCTTATTTCTCTTTTTATTAATATTTATTTCTCTACTGAAATTCAGTGATACCATGCATGGTAGTTTCTAAATGACCTCCTATTACCACAGCTTAAGGCAGGGATCTCAAACTCAATTGCTGTGGCGGGCCGCATTTACATTGAGTGGAGTTCAGGGGGGCCGCACATGACACACACTACTCTACTGTACCTTTCATGCTCTACTCTCCGCCGAAAAAATCTCCACGCAGGGTAAAATTCGGCGGCACAGTAGGGGAGAGAGGCTCTCACAGGGACTTGCAGGCTCCACTGTCCGCCGTCAAATCTCTCTGTGGGGCCCACATTCGGCGGCCATTTCCTTTTTAAGACGGCCACAGCTTCCCTGAGCTCCGCTCAAAAAAAAATGCCAGCACAAGCCTGCAGCCGGATTCGGACTGCGGGCCGCATGACACAAGCCCGCGGGCCGCAGTTGGCCCGCGGGCCGCGAGTTTGAGACCCCTGGCTTAAGGAATATCAGTGGCAACTCAATTGATGTTATTCCTGAATCCTAATCCGCCTTCTTCCACTCCCCTATTCTGCCATAACCTGGCATCTTCATGCACACAAAGCCATTGACACTCAAAACACTTTTCTGTTGTGCAGTAACTTAGCCGAAACTTGGCTTCCGCTCACAGATCTTCTCAAACAGTTTTGATCCTTTGTAGACAAGCTCTTAGGATCTGGGTAGGTACACAGGGTTTGGGGGAGAATTTCTTGTCTCTCTCACGTTTTGTTCTGAGACTGCAGGAATATGAATTTATTGTCAGTGATCCATGTACTGAATGTCCTTTCAGCCAGTGTTCTGTTTTGCTATATGAACAAAGCTCTCCTGGTCCTGGACACCCACTGTGCAACTGATCTTATCTAGAAAGTCCCCCAATGTCTCAAAGGTACATTAACCCTGTATTGACAAGCCAGGCCTGAATCTCTGGCATGGTAAATGCAATGGCTCTCAGTGGTGTAACACAAAGACAAACTTGACAGTTTGAGAGCTAAATGCTTCTGAAACACTGTATGAAATGGTTTCATTCCTGTAATACATTCTTCTTTATTTTGAACCTCCACTGACAGCATTTTATCAATGTGGTCCATCCATTTGTTAATGCAGGTTAGAGTTAAATGTGTTCCTAGTATGTGTATGCTCCTGCTAGCAATTCATCTTTATTAGGTGGTTTGATGTCAGGTGCTATTGCACATTTTTTCTAATCCTGCTCAATTGGATTCATATCCAGGGATCAAATATTGTTAAAAGTTACACTGGTGCCTCCAGGTATTTCTATTACTGGTCTCAGTGAAGCTGTTCATTTTGGTTCTGTACAATCAAACTATCTGTGAGTGGGGCAGGATCTTGACTCAGTTGATGTCTTGTTCTTCTGTGAAAGCAGTGGCCAATATATTCCATAGTTAGACATCTCAATGAGCGATCGCTTTGGAAAATCAGGCCACGTACTTTGGTACTGCATATGGATAAAGGAATCTAAGTTTATGCATCTGTTTTTGAAAACCTTGGTCCAATCAATTATTGGTTTTCCAGAAAAAACTAAAAGATTAAAAAAAATTAGTAATTATTTTTGTTTGTTTGTTAGGTTCTAGAATTTTACTCTTAAGTTTTCAGTTGCACAGGATTTAGTCTCATCTCCTAGTAAAGCCAATGGGATTTGTGCAGCTATATCCTGGAACAGTGACAATACATATACCAGGAGGTCAAAGGGCAAACTGGGAGTCAGGTGTCAAGAGGCAAGCAGGGTCAGGTTACCAGGAGATTAGAGGTGGGCAATAGGAGCAGGTATTGCAAAGGATGCAGTCCTGAGCAGGGATAACCAAGTTGCATGGATAACTTCCTGTTCCAGTGTTTGATTTAAATAGAAGCTGGGGATCAGTCAGCGTTTCACCAGTCAAATCCCAGGATAGGAGTCTTCTTTCAGAGTTCAGCTTCAGTTCTGACAGCAGTTAGCAAATAGTGGGTTAAAGACCCCCTTATTCCTTGATACCCACTGCCCCAAAAGGCACTAGTAAAGAAAGGGAGTGGATGGCCTCCATAATTGCCAAGGAGACCTGGCTGAGAGGAGAGTGGCACAAAAGCCCCTTCCTAAGAAGTATTTTTCTTTTCGCAGATTGTCTGGGAGCAGCCTTGTACCACCCTGCCAACAGCCTAGCTTTATTTTTCAGAGGCTCCAGCTGCATATTTCCCTACTGGAGTTACTTGTAGCCTCCTTTCTACAAATGGCCTACCACAAAGGTGACCCAATTTTAAAACAGAAAATTGGGACAAACCTATTATTCCTTAGCTTCTCTCCTGAGACTTCCAGTTAGTGTAGATTTTAGTGGTGTTGGCAACTGTCCAGTGGGAACAATGAGTGAGATCACCTACGGATTTAATATAAGGCACTGACCAATCATCAGATAACAACTTTATGGTCACTACTGAACTGAATTGGTTTGAATGAGCAACCTAACAGGGTAAAGCTCCCTGTCGCATTGCATTGAGTCTCTTTATTATATTTTCATTATAGTGCTTCAGATGGAATGCTTCTCCTACATGTAAGTGGTGATGGTACTAATCACCATTAAATACAAATAAATATAAGTTGCTACCTGATACTAAAATTATGCTTCCTTATATTGTGTTAATTACAGTTTCAAGTGCATCACAGTTTGCAGGAATTATTCACTGGATCAGCCTAGTCATCCTGTCTGTGTTCTTTTCAGAGGTATGTATAATGCATGGTGAGGCACAACTGATTTGGATGCAGAGCCCAGTCTTGCTCCACCTGATGGTCAGTGGGTATTTTAACAGTGACTTCATTAGGAACAGGAGCAAGCACATGGTATG
This sequence comes from Mesoclemmys tuberculata, assembly GCA_007922155.1. NCBI lineage: Eukaryota > Metazoa > Chordata > Testudines > Chelidae > Mesoclemmys > Mesoclemmys tuberculata. Next base: position 6,527,754 of record ML675621.1, read on the forward strand.
TTTATTTAAAAAAAAAAAAAAAAGTTAGCTTTTGCCATTCGTATTTGGAAAACCAAAAGGTTTTGTTTGTGTTGTATTGTGTTCTCATCATAAGAATTAATTAGAATGGACCAGGAAAAATGGGAGAATGTTACCTTACAAAATATAAGAGCAAAATTGTAAGGTGGGAAAATTATACCTGTATCATATCAAACAGGCCCACCTACAGCAATTCTGGGCAGTAGGAAAGAACTATCAATGACCATCCTAGAAAGGGATGGCTGAGGTCCAAATGGGCCTCCGCTGGAAGTTTTTACTTATTTATTATGTGCCATGCAGGTTCCCAGGCGGCTGAGGAGGCGGTATCTGCTACTCAGCTTCCTGAGTTCCTTGGACACCCAAGGGAGATTACTGATGAATCCGGGAAGCTGAGTAGCAGATACTGCCTCCTCATCTTACCCAGGAACTTGCATGTTGCATAATAAATAAGCTTGACTCAAGGGAGGGGCAGAGAGCGCATGTGGTGGGGGCATGTGGGGAACAGGGGTGTGGAGGAGAGGAAGATACGTATCTATTCTTCCATCTACCCGGGTCCTTTTAAATCACCAGGCCCCTGGTCAATTGCCCCGCTTGTCTGTCCTCCCTGTCAGCAGGCCTGATCTCAAATCAGGTCCCTTTAAATGATCGGAAACAGACCTGGTTCTGAACTTCTCACTCCAGGAAAGTTCTTATTGGCCTCAGTGGGAATTTCAGTAGAATAAGGAGTCCAGGATTTCATTTTTATAGAAAACTTGGTTTTCAATAAGAATGAATCATCTTCTTTCATGATTTACTTAAACAACTCTAGCTGGTTTTTCTAAATATTTTCCTTACATCTATATTATTGCTATAAAGTAATTAAATACAGCAAATTAGATATAGTTAGATAGTAAGAGAATGAACAATGGTGAATTTCTGTGCAAATGTGTATTGGTACCATAACTGAATAAATTCATTAATTGGAAAAGCCCATATTAATAGTACAATAAATGACTACATTAAAATAACTGGTTATAGTTTGCAACTTTATTCCAAAAAAAAAGTTCATATGTTTTGAAATATTAACAATATATCTAAAGTGCTTTCAAAATAGCAATAGGGATTATTCCTCCAGGACATATTATGCAGATTGTTACAAAAATCCTATTACATGGTTGTGTGTTTTTAAATTACACCAACATCCATGCCATGCCAGAAGATTCCGTGGAATATCTACCTACCTGAAGAACATTTTTCTAGTTTTACTAGGGGAAAGGAGTTGAGTTCCGTTTAGCTCAAGATTATGAATATTCACCTTTAGAAGAAGCAGGAGGCTTGATAGTTACAGCTGACCCTGGAAACCACTCTTGTTGGGTATATATTTAGTTATATTACACAGCCTTTTATTTCCATGGTTCTATTAATGGATTAAAAAAAAGTGATATCAAATTTAAGCAATGAGTACACACAATCCTAAACTTTTGCTCCCAACCTCCAAATCCTGAGTCTAAACTTTCCCTACTGATTTTGGTGCAGAAATAAATTTAAAATATTAAAATAAACTTATTTTGAATAACATGGGCAAAGCTGCTTGGCTACCCTCTATCCCCATTTTGTATATGTGTTGTATTTTTTCTTCTCTCTGGGTTCGGAGTGAATCTTCCCTTACTGCATTTAATAACCATTGTTCTAATCCTGTTAGGACCCACTTTGCAGTTTGCTTCTGTCTTTCCAAATCAATTAATTTCATTCACCCGTTTGACCATAGTTTGAATTTACATCAGAGAAAAACCCACCAATAAAGACTTGAAGTAGCCAAGCGAGGAGCACAAAGGGGCTAGGATGTTTGGAGTTCGGTTCATCAATCAAGCCTTTGGAAATTTAAGAGTCCTAGACTGGGCTAATACTAGCTGCAAACATCATGTACTTCACTACTGTGACAGAAGCAACTCCACAGACTACCTGAAACTGCTTTGCAGACCAGAGATTGAGAACCACTGGGGAAGGGAAGAGTGAGTTTCTCACCTTTGCTGCTGATGTTGTTTTGCTGGAGGTAGTTTTCTACAAAATTGGATTAACAGGGCAACAACTCATCTGTTTGCATTGTGATGTTTATTATCAACATAGACATGAGAAACTTGTTTTTCTCATCTAACATCAAAGCTTAGAATTGCCAGAATATTGTCTAGTGCTCCAGAAATTGCAAGCCCTGAAAAAAATCACAGGATCTCTTACAGCATTTTCATTACATTTATTTATTTGATGCCTGTAATTTTTTCCTATTCCTGATGCAAAAGATTTGTCTTTGTTTGGGGGTGGTCGGAAAGAATTTTGCCATGTGTTTCAGTGAGACATGGTGTTCAGACCAGGCTGGACAGAGAGATGGTATAATGATTTCACAAAGAGGATAGGCTTTGATTTGATTGTGATGATCAGATCCAAGTTGAGTTTGATTGATCACTTATAATACTGTTTTCCCGAAACCTCACAAAGGCACTTGTGCTCAGAATTTGGAAAATTATGGCAGATTGAAATCAGGGGTTATTATGGATAACGTTTGCATCTTTAACTATTGTGTGTGCTGTTAGCACCCATTTTAATGTCTCCTCACAGTTAAATGGGATCTGGGTTTCTCCTTAATTGAAATGTAGTGGACAAATGTGCCGGGAACTTGCAGCTGCCAACAAAATTAAGTTGCTACTCCTCCAGCATTTTCCTTCTATCTTTACGCTTGTGCTATAGCCAAAAGTCTGACCTGAATTTACTGCATTGTGTTAATTTTATATTCTCCTCGTGTCAGTCTCTGCAAACTTTCCAACATATCACAATGTCTTTATTCAGTGACAAAGCATATAACTTTCTGCAAATACTCAAATTAGATTTACTGGTTGTGATGTTTTGCCTGTTAGTCTCTGTTTGCATATGTCAAGCCTGTACACCAAACAAAACCCAGATGTTAAGACAGAAGAGGAGATAGAACGTCAAAAGGATATTGGGGCAAAAAACAACAGCAGTCAAGGCAAGTTCAGGATTGCATCATTTCAAAAGGGCAAAACAAGCCTTGATTGCACTTGGACGAGAAAAGGCAGACAGAAAATTTGGCATTGACTTTGGTAAGTGGCGTGGAGTCTGAGTCTATTTTAATAGTCTTATGACATTGTATTAGGGGCCAGATTCTACAGCCCTCACTCACTCCACATTGAAGGTAATGTGACTATTCATGTGAGAGAGGCCTGCAGGTGTGGGCACTTTTAGCCTGTTGCATTGCTTTATATAGGCCCAATTCAGCAAAGCACTTAAGTACTCTACTAACTGTATATTTTTCTAAAGAATCTTAAAGAATTTTATAATTGAGAGATAATTTTCTATTAAATTCTGTAGTATGCTTCAAGCAACCTACTAGTATAGAAAGGTTAGGATTTAATAAAAAAATATATGATTCTTCCATAGTGAACTGGAACTTTACTCCTTTCTGAATGTTTTCCTCCATTCCATATGTATACTAGTTTTATTATTGTAGGGTTTCTTAAGCATGCTGGCTTGCTGGCTGTGTATGTGTGTTTGGGAGAGTTATTAAGAAGAATTGGTACTGGTAACATTTGGTTTTGAGAGCAGGTGGTGCAGAGGAAAACCTAGAAAGGATTACCTGGATTTTATAAACAGATATGAAAAACCCAGTAAAACTCTGGCTGTTTAGTCTTTGATAGTGTGAAGAAGTTTAACTTCTAATGTTTTGTAAATCTAGCTCCTCTAAGCCATCACACTTTGTCAGTCCACCACAAAGTGGATTCAAGAGACCATAAGATTTTGTGAAGGGATAAGACTTTAGCACAAAGCCTTCCTAAAATATTTCATCCCTCTTATCTCAGTCCCTTTTCCCCCAAAAAACATTTCTGACCCACATGGTGTGCTGTACTGGTGCTTCAGCTAGAGGCTCTTCAAGCTTCATTTCTTGCTGCTGATGAGATTCCTTCACCTTCTACACCATGCACCAGGGATACAGATAAAACCCCTGGTTCAAACATGAAGGCTGGAACTTCTGATGTAGGGAAGCAGACGACCATGTTTGTATCAAATTCATATTTGCCTCAGGGTAGCATGATTTGCAGCCAATAGGTCACTGAGCCATTACCGTAAAACACTTCTGAATCTAGAATTCTGAGTTTAGAATCCATTGTCCATCTCAATGAATATATTCTAAGGACAAATTTGATACAATGCATGTTACAGGAATGTTTGTATGAATGCATCTGTAGAATTTAGATACTATGCAATATAGTAAAAAAAATATTGATGGTTGTTAATGTTAGAGAATTTAGGTGTTTATGTCTGCAATCTTGGTGTCACTATGCTATTGCAGTTAATTATTATTAATTATTGTGGGTATATTGTACAGTAGAACCACAACAATTATAATACAGAGCATGTGGAAGATATTTTGTGCTATTTGAATAATGTGTGAGATGTGGTCATCTTTTACCCATTTTTTTCTTTTTCCTTGTAGAACTTTGACTGAGGAGAAGCTATATGAGATGATACCCTTGTGTTAGATGCAGAAGAGTGTCAGTACCATGTTCAGTGGTATGGGAATGGTATGTACTAATAACTGGGGAAACACTTCTAAGTACTGGCAGCCCATAAAAAAGTAAATTAAAACACTTCTAAACAGTGTTTGGGCTAAGTAATTTGTGGGATGACCCAGGTTGCGAGAGAGAAAACTCTCATAGATGAGTACAAGGTATTCTTGGGAAAGGTTTACTCCAAGTATTTTAAATAATCTAGTGCATTGCAAAGCAAAAGTTTGCTTTTCAGAGTAACTGTGCTAGCCAATGATAAATGCTATAAAGGGAAGAGCTACACCAGAGACTGGAAAGGTCTCCCTTACCCCCCATACCTCCTTGTTCTCCATCTTCCCCTTTCAGTACAAACACTACTGTTGAACAAAACATATGTACCACTCTCCTTTACCTAAACCTGATGGACCAAATTCACCCCCTTTACTCATTCTTTTGCTTTTTTTTACTCTAGTGATTAATTTGACGCAGTGAATCACAGAATAATAAATTGTGTATTAACTGTGCAATGAATAAAGTGTTATAAAAATTATTGAATGTATAGTAACAGTCAGCTAACTCATGCAAATTGTGGGAATTCACATGGCTGGCTCAGCAAAGTACTCAGCCAAGTTTCCCTTCCAAATTAGATAGAAAACCTGCAGCAGCACTGCAGAGATCTAATTCTGTTTAGTTGACAATAGTAGGCCACATTGTTAAAGGGACAGTATTAACTTAAAAATTACATTTCTGCCTGAAAACTGTGTACTTTTTTTTTAGTTACACCTAAGATTTCTGTAATGAAAATAACTTACTAAAAATATTTTCCAGGTTTTCTTTGTGCATTTGATAACACTATTTGTGTAATCAGTTAATCAGTGTCTCTCTTGCTGAAAAGGCCTTTACAAGCATCAGAGAGAAAAAATGTGTAAAGCTTTTTTGTTTTGGTTTAGTTTTTTAAGAACTTTTTATAATAAGTTCAGGGTGTTCTATTTAAAAAGATACTCTCTCACAAACTGAATATCTTATAATTTTGTCAATTTTGAATAATTCAAGTTGATAATGTCCCTTTAAGCCAAAAAGAAATGTGTACATGTGTATTAGCTGCTTGTTTTCAAGTTTACACATCAAAATTGCAATATAGCATGATAGCTTCATTGTAAAGCAGAACATCTACAGGTACACATCTACTATAGCGACAGAAAATGTCTATATATAAATAATAGCATAACAGCACTTCTCATTTTTGCCTTTTTCTTACAGATACCAGTTTAAGTGGCATTGTATCCTATTGCTAGAGTTCATGCTTAAAGCTTGGTAAGCATTATAATCACAATTCAATTTTAATTTGTTTACATTTTCATTGTGCAAACATGTTCTAATCGTTATTCTCCTCTTTGTCTTTCAGATCCTGCCACAGAGTCTGTTTTTTAAATGTACTGTGCAAATATATCACATTATCACATTAAATATATTTTTGTTTGCCCAAGAAATACATTTGATTGTTTTGAAAATATATTTAAAATGTTAGTTGTAAGTAACACCAACATTATTTTTGATTCCAGTATTTCTCTATTTATTGTTTAACTTTTTAGGTTTAAAATACTGTATTTGGAAATTTGTCTAGTGAGGGTCTTTTGAGCATAGGAGTTCTCACAACAACCAGGGAAGTGTGTTGCCAACATGTGTTCTCTGTAAGGGCAGGGGGCTAGTGAGAGAGGGTGATGTTATCTTGGAATTACATTAATAATCATTGGCTGATGTGTATGAAAAACACTGCAGGTGTATGTTGGGATACACACAATGTTGAAGACACATTAGCCATGCCCTCCAACCCATATGTCCACAAAGTAGAAAATGAAAGCAAAGATAAAAAGACTTCCTTACAATTTTTTTTAAATTAACATTGTAATGAATGTTGTTTTGAAGACTGAAGACATCTGTCCACAGAAGAAGCAGCTGTCAGTCTTGTTAACATAGCCCTCCCACGTGCCTGTTCTCTGTTCTGGAGACTACCTCTAGCTTGAGGGGCTGGTGCAGACTTCATGGTTGCTCTTCCTTTCGTGTCTGTCCAGGGACTGTCAACACAGGTGCCGATTGTGAGGGTGTTTTTCCCTGAGGTGGACAACTGTCATCTAGAAACTGGACTGAGATCCACTGGTTCATTCCTCATACACTACGAAACAACCGTCAAATAATTATTTTCAGTGATTGCTGACCTACACTGATTCACACCAGCAAAACAGAGGTAAAAGCCTTTATGTCTGGCTAGCAAGCCAGACCCCTTAAAATGACAGTAATATACCTTATTATTCCAAAGATAAAGTGTCTCTGTGCATTCTCTGCTCATAGCAAAAAGAAATGCATTTCATAAGCAGTTTCTGAATATATGCTAACTATTTAGTAGTCCTCCAATTGCTAATTGACTTAGCATTTAACAAATACTTTCTAAGCATATGACAAAATGGGCCAAACTCATCCCCCATAATACTCCATTGAAATCAGTGGAGTGGCAACAGGGAAGAGTTTCTCAGATTTAAATGAAGAAATGTTTCCTTTTAAATTTCCTATTAAAAGCCTGCTGCAGAATTTACTTTGCCTGGCTTCTAACTTACTTGTTGAAACCTTCTATGCAAATTCTTGATCAGAAGCTCAGGAAATGCTTATAAGAGAAATGAATCCTTGATTATAGACATGTTTTCCAGGATTTGGAAGGATTTCCTTTTCTGGGGAAGGGCTGATGTGCTTTTGAATATATTTTTGTTTTTTCAGATCCTTGTTCTTTTGGAACAAGGACTGAGAACTGTGACTCTTTTAGGACAAGTATGAATGTCAGCCAGTGTGTGTTTTCAGTGGGAATGTTGTGTAATGAAAATGCTGTAAGTGCAGGACTTTTCAAATGTCCTAAGGGCCTGATCTTGAGATTTGCTCAGCACCTGCAATCCAATTGACTTCAGCTCTGCAACAGGATTTGAATTTACTCCCATGTTCACGCTCTCACATAATACCGATGAGCGTAGAATTGTTAGAGGAGCTGTTCCTCGGATGGAAGTTCTTTCTGCAGATTGAATAGTTGCTGTCTTGCCCCACCGATGGCTGTATAACCAGTTAACATGGCGACCCCTGTGAATGGTCTATCAGTTCACTAAATTTAATCACTTTGGGATCCTTCAGATAAAAAGGTACTTTATATACGTAAGTTTATCAGTGGCAGCATTGGTTTCTGATGGTGGTTCAAGGTTCCATAATACTTCTCGAGGGGGAAACAGGATAACCACACTAACTATCTTGACTGGCGTGATACCCCCGCTCAGTAAAACAGACTTAGATGTCCACTGCTGTGTGGAGCTATTTTTAACTGCACATTAGCTGATCCATTTGCCTGCATGATCACTGAACTCCTGCTATTTTTCTTTTCAAAACTCTGGGCTTGATTCTGCACTGCCTTGCAGTCAATATAGTCATTTATATCTGTGTAGAGTGAGTCTAAAGGGCTACCCCTATGATTTGGAGCAGTTTGAACGCATTTTGTTCAGGTGTAAAAGGCTACAGAAAGTGCAAGGCAGTGAAGAGTCAGGCTCTTGAGTATGAACAGTGTTCTCCAGAAGAACCCCATACTACTCTGTGGTTAGGTTACAGCTGCTGTGTTCTGAGTCTGGTAGTAGCATACGCCCAGAGTTCGTTTTCTAATATGTTTGTATTTGGTATGAAAAGGAGACACACTTTCACAGCCATTTTCATTTTTTTTCCCAGCACAGTTCTGACTCTTCCTGGCATGGGCACCTCTCCACCAAGCTCTCTTTGATTAATTATGTTTTTAAACAGGCAGAATAACGTTTTGGTGTATTTTACAAGCCACACATCTATGTTTTAATCTTCCTCTTGCACGTAAAGTACATTTTGATCTGAGTTCTGCAAGGTCACAGGCAGAATAGAGCTCTAACTTTTGTGTGAGTGAAATTGCTGTATCTTTTTCATTTTAATTTGCTCTTTTAAAAACACCAAGCAAACAATGGGAAAGATGTGGTTGGAATTTTCATAGGCATTCATCATTGTTTCATGGTATGTTCACTTATTAGTCCTCTTTTCTAACTAACTACACTAACCTTGTGCTGTTTGCTTAATAGCAGAAGTTGGTGCAGACATTTCCCCCCTTATACCCTTGAGTCCATGGGACTTTAAAATTCCCCTTTGCTCTGAAGAGAGAGAACAGCAACCAGGGAGCATGTAGAGGTTAATTATCTTATTAATTCAAAGTGATTTCTGAATGTGTGCCATGCAAATTATAATAAATTGCTGTCTTTTTCTTAATATTTCATGTTAGACTATTATGAGAATTGTGGTTCTCGGTATATGGGATTATATTGAAAACAAAATAGAGGTAAGTAAAAGTGTCACAGTCAAGGCTGTTTGTATTTCAGCATGGCAAAGTAAGAATAATTAACTGTTTCTGCAGTATGTGATTTTGTTATAGGAATTGATGCATTTACATTCTCAGAGATTTATGCATGTTATTCCCTGCGTGAAAAAAGGAAATGAGATGCAGATTAAAGCCCTGTCCACAGTTTGAAGTGTCAAACCAATGCTGCTTAGAACAGTGTTTTAAACACATTTGTTGCTAGCGCAATTTTAGTGTGATTTTACTGACTTGTGGGGACAAGAATTTCTTTTTGAGAACTGTACGAGTCAAATTGTGACATATAAACACTGTCGACATTATAACGATAACAAAATCTGAGGATCTGGTTAACAATATCTTTGAGAGCTGTAGTGTATGAGGCCTAACCGTGTTCCCATAACCATGTTAAAACTAGAGCTGACAGGAACATTTTCATCAAAAAGAGTTTCAGTTGGAAAATACTGTTTTGACAAAACCAAAATTTTTCACTAAGCATATAGATTTCAACAACATTGTATTTTGGAAAAAAGTATGTAAAATGTTGTAATGTCCCATTTTAACATTTTCTGAACTAAAACTTAAAAATTTTATTTGTGTGTTTAAGAAAGACTTTTTTTGTTTGTTTCAAAATTTCCTTTACTTTACTTGGTTTTTCCTCCCAATCTAGGATGGAAAAAATGATCAAAATCTCAAAATTTTCCATGGGGTAGAAAATCAGTTTCCTGACGAGCTCTAGTGAAAAACCTGGAGAGTCCAAGTATATAGCCCATTTATGTGAACATTGTCAAGTATTGTCTGCAATACAGTTTTTTATCTGTGCTGCTAACCCAGCCCTTAGACTTGATTCTGGCTGTAGTATAGACAGAGCATAGACTAGTCCCTCACAATACAAATAATCTGTCAGATAGTTTTTATAACAGACGACAAACTCCTGTCCATACTTGTCAAGGAAACCATGGCTGGAACCTGCTAGCAATAATTGTGTTCAAGCATGTTTGTAGCTATTATGGTTCTGACCAAGAATGGATAAGGCCACAATGCACATCACAACAAAATGGTAATTACTTAAGAATGTACACAGCTAAAGTGCAACAGTAGTTAGTGTACATTATAATTTGAGTAATTATAGGATTGCTGTGATAGAAATGGATTAAATGGAACCTAGTGCTGATAAACTAAATACAGTACGGAAAGGGAGAGGAAACCTGGTTTGTATTGCAAATAAAGCCACATTTAAAGGTGTGCAAATCTTTCATAACTAAACTTCAAACCATTTTACCTGACTTGCATACTCCAAGTGAGTCTGACGGTGTTGGTTGGAAGCCAGGTGGTATTTCACATTGTCTGGCAAAACACCAATTTCAACAGTTTCATTTCATTTTTTAAAGGGACATGTATTCTAGCACGCTCCAGATGGTGACAGTGAGGGTTACGACCTGTTATTTGCGTCTTTCCAGTGTATTGAGTTTACGTTCAGTTCTTGGTGCATGTTGCTTATAGTGGGGTATGTCCTGTTTCCCATGAGTAAATGGGCCTTATGCTGGGGCTCAGCACAGGGACCGGGGGCACAGAATTCTGCCCAATGCCTTTCCAGGTTGTGCTGGGCCAGCCCAAGCATTATTAGCATCACCTTCAATTCAAGTCTCTCTGCGTTGCTAGCGATTCCAGCCCTTGACATGCCAGTTGTCCGCTTCTCCCACAGACCTTTCTATGCCTTCTTCCACATTGCCTCCCACACATGCAACTGCTTTTCCTGCGTGGATTCCCCATGGCCACTGACCTCTCCTTGTACAGATCTCTCCTGAAACCCACGTTTGCCATGACACCGACGGGAAAGTAGCCAGCTAATAATGACATGGTCATGGAGTCCTTGGGGGTCCTCTTTATATCGCTGACAAACACAAAACACCCCAGCACTGAATTACCAGGATGTGATCAAGTGCCACCTGGTCACTTTACTTGTTTGTTGTTCCACTTTATTCCACCTCTTCCTCCCTGTGTCTTTTTAGAATGCAAGGTCTTTCAGTCAGGTCTGTGTCCTCTTTTATGTTTGTACCACACCCAATGACTGGTGATAAATAGCAATAATAATACAGCTCTTGGGTTGTAATAGTATTTGGGGCATCACCTGTACATGGAGATTTTGGCCAATGGATCTGTGCAGCTGCAGACCTCCGTGGCTATGTCTCCACCTCACCTCTAAAACTGTGGACAAAATCTCTTAAGAAATTCTGCTTCACAGCATGCAGAGGATGCAGCTTTTTTTTTTTTTGCCAGCTCACCCCACCTCGAAACACACACAGTTTATCACAACTGAACCACTTTTGTCCATTAAGAGCCTTCCAAGAGCACTAAGTAGGGTGGGAGGATTTGTGACCTTTAGAAAGAGTTTGAAAATGCTGTTCGTTAAAAATCTCTCTCATTTTAGGTGTTCGATGGTGCTGTAATAATTTTATCCTTGGCTCCAATGGTGGCCTCTACAGTGGCAAATGGCCCAAGCAGTCCTTGGGATGCCATCAGTCTTATTATTACTCTGCGAATTTGGAGAGTTAAGAGAATTATTGACGGTAAGTGAAGTTAAACTTGCTGTCATGAGAATTAGTTGGTTGATTTAAAAAAAGGATTGGTAACCCTTGGAATTGCTTGTAGAGAATATTTTTATTGTTCTCCTTCCTCTAAATTTTAAAAGCTTTAGTGTTGTGGTTACCACTGGTGAGAGTAGGAATTAATTTCATGGCTGGATTCCCCATGCTCCTTTTAGAAATTATTTTTTTGTGATGCACTTTGACATCCCCTATCTTGAAAAGGAAATGTCTGATATGAGTTCCCTCTTTTCACTTATTATGAGACATCCTTCTCTTACGCTTCAAAATCATTGCTTCCAACCTGATCCTTCTTGCAGCTGCTTTTTGCTTGCCCCAGTGTCCTCTGTCTTGATCCATTCTGCTTTCAGTTCCTGCCTCTAGTATAACTTTGTGTTTGATTCCTCATGCTTTTTTGCATCTTGGAGGTTCCTCACTGAAAGTTTTCCACAGATCTGTCTATGCTATTAATTTGAGTGTAATTAGCTGTGTGCCAGTGCTGTTTTGCCCAGGATTCCAGGACATACCACCATTAGGAGGCACTTAAGAGACAGGAGAGCAGCTTGAAGAGTTAGACTGCAGAGAACAGGAGCAGAGTCAGAGCATGGAGCAAGGATTCAAGGAAGGGGATAGTAGTGTAAGTGGAGGGCAGTTAGATCTGTTAACAAGCTGTAAGAGTTTTGCTATAAGAGTCAAGGATGCAGGGAAGAGGAATGCAAAATGAATGAGGCCAAGGATCACTTTGCTTCTGTGAAAGAGCGAGTGTGTAAGAGTGGCATTTATGCTCTAGATACTGAGGTCTCTTGAATTCCAAAGTGAGGGGATGTAGCCCTGTGGTGAAGTATTGAGGCTATCATTCAGGTTCTAAAGAACATTTAAAATTACAGTAAATTTTGCATAGTCACCCTGAACAATGTGAGCTTACCTTAATTGTGACTTGGTGAAGATTTTCAAATCATAGGCGCCAAACTCCTATTGAAAGTCAAAGGGAGTTAGGTGCCTGATTTGCCATTTGTACCTTTGAAAACCTCACCCTTAGTCTACAGTTTCCCTCATATAGTTAGTTCCTACAGTTCTATTTAGGAGTTGTAAATTGCTTAGGGCTCTGGAATAGCTCTTCTCCTAGAAGCTGGTACACTTCGAATGTTATGGGGACGTGCAGAATACAAAGCAGAAAATGCCTTTGACCAGCCATTTAGACAATCTGTGATAAGTGCTGGAATAGATTCGTGCAAATGCTTGGGCAAGGTTGCAATGTACTTTTCAGCTCTAGTTTTGCCTGCAACACAATTTATGTGCACAGTTGGGGATCTGATAACGAAGGTTCAAACCCTGCTGATGACTCAGTGGGGGTCCTTGTGATTGCATGTGATAGAATTCCTTCTCCAAAAGAGATGCTGTAGTCCAATGACAAATTGTTGGGTTTCATACAGGAGTTATGCAGGAATTACTGGGTAAATTCTATGGCCTGTGTTATGCAGGAGGTCAGATCAGATGATCATGATGATCCCTTCTGGTTTTAAAATCTATATAGACATCTCCTCTGATAAGTTAAACTGCTGCTGAATTTCTTCAGGTGCTTGGTTTTTGTTTTTTTTTCTAGCGTATGTGCTGCCAGTTAAAGTGGAAATGGAGATGGTGATTCAACAATATGAGAAGGCAAAGGTCATTCAAGATGAGCAGCTGGAAAGACTAACCCAGATCTGCCAAGAACAAGGGGTAAAATTTCATTATTTTTATTTACATATTGTCTGTCAAAGATACTGGTTTCGTGGTGACTGAAATAGCTCAAATACGTTGCCAAAGTCCAAGATTTGAAAAATTACCACTAGGAATTCTGTTGAAAGATGGCAGACCAACTTTAGACAGAACCCTCTAGGATGCTAAAGTTTCTAGCTACTTACAAGAAATTGTAGCCTGTGTTGTACTTATCCTGACCTCTCATATGTGAAACTGACACAACTTTAGAACATGTAGGTATCTTCAAACAAACATTAGTTGTTTGAAAAGTTGTCTTTTTTCCTTGCCCCTGTATGTGTATCTTTATGGGAATAGTAACTGCTTTTTAAATTTTTAATGGCAGAGACGAGAAATAGGATATGAACATTTCTCTAATAACTAATTTATCAGCTATTGATACATCAGTTAGAGATTCTTTTGACCAACTCAAGCTTCTGCAGTAGAAGTTTCTTGTTTCTGGAAGCAACTCAAGGTTTTAGGATATTTCTAGGTCCAAAATATTTTAGTAATTCAGTATTAAAATAAAAGCAAAATCAATCTTAAAAAGAAAAGGTGTTTCAAATGAACACGTTTACATTACAAAACAAAGAGGGAGGAATATTGGTTTGAAAACGTCGGTTTGGCAATGAACTAAGTATTTTGAATTACTATTAATATCATGAAAACAGGCTTTCAAATTCCTTGTTTTGAAATCAATTTATTTTAGTATAAACCGGTCTCACACATTAGGCCCATCCTAAATGAAACATTTAGTTGCATTTTTAAATCAGAAACTAATTGCTATCCTATCACACTTATTTCTGTAGCAGTAGTCAATTTGAATTTTATTGAAGGAGCACTTAGAGGCCTCATTGTGCTAGGTGCTGTACAAACACACAAAGTGAGAAACAGTCTCTATTCCAAAGATCTTACAGTGTACGTACACAAGTCAGACAGACAGTGGAAGGGGAAAGAAAGGTGAAGTGACGTGTCCAAGGTCACACAACAGGTCAATGGGAGAACTGAGAATAGTATCCAGAGCCTGATCTCCAAATAAAAATTAAATAGAACTAGGTACATCACTCAGGCCTGTGAAAAATGTTATGCCTTGTGCAACATAGTTAGCTGAACCTAACCCCCACTGTAGATGCAGTTAGGTCGATGCAAGAATTCTTCCATCAACCAAGCCACTGCCCTTTGGAGAAGCAGATTAATGACAGCAACAGAACCGCCCCTTCCATCAATGTAGGCAGCTACACTGGTGCTGCAGTGGCTCAGCTGCAGTACCGTAGCTATGTCTCTAGCCGCTGCAGTGTAGATATACCCCGGGCCTCTTAGGGTTCTGTGATCAGGGGTTGACAAATGTAGTGACATTAAGGGGCGTTGTGTGTAGTGTGAGTTCAGAAAGTTAAACTGCCTGCTGTTTTCAAAGACCATTCTTCATAGTTTTGTTTGGACAGGGTTTGTAACTTCAGCCTTAACAAGATTCCAAGGCTTAGGCCCCAGGGCTTCCAAAAACTTACTTGCACTCTTAAATTGAAGTACATGTGTAAGTCTTTGTAGTATTGGTGCCTTCGTTGTTCCAGATGTTAGTAACATGTTTAGCACAACTTCACCTCCATTAACTAATTCATCCTTCTAATGCCTTCGGTGGTTAGTTAGGTAAACATTATCATCACAGTTTGAGAGAAGTGGTAATTTACTTAAGACAATGCAGTAAATAAATCACTGATAGATTGGGGACTTGAACCTATGATTGCCTGAATCCCATTCCAGTTTCTAATCTGCTAGCCCACGCTATTTTGTTGACACTCTTCCCTAAAAAGACAGTGCCAGGTTATAATCATCGATTTTTAATAAGTGCATTCCGTATCCATGACACAGGTAACTCCTTCAACTATTAAACCTTTAAAAATATTGAGCCTTATTCTCTCTCACTGTCTTAACATGGGGGAGGCCCCTTTACCTTGACAGAGTGGTGTAAAAGGGCCTTAGAGTAAATGTGAATCCAATCCCAGTATAGCTAATTTGTGTGTCTTTTCCTTGCTTCATTTTCCTAACATTGGACAACAAAAATAAGCCAAATTGAAACAAAAAATAAGCCAAACACGAAAGCTTTCTTTTTACAAAACCTAAATTTTGGGATGTATTTGGCTTGATGGTGCTTAGGAGGAAGCGTTTCAGAAGGAAACCAAATCCTGTTATCCTTACTCAGGCAAATCTCTCAGTCACTGGGAGTTTTGGGTAGGCAGAAAATGCAGGGTCAATTGTCAAGAGAGACGATGGGCTCATTTCTGGAACTCAGCCTGAGCCAGGCTGAAGCAAGAGATAGGAGGGGCACCACCCAAGTAGTGGGCACAAGACAAAGGAAAACATACAACTTAGAGGGATGGTAAAGTGTCAGAAAATCAGAGTAAAGGAAAGCCCTACAAATACTTTCTTGCATATATGCTTAAATATTGTCAGAACCTAGCATCCATAGTCTGTGCTGCAGTGGTTAGGGCACCCATGCATCAAACAAAAAGAAATGCTGCCTTGCTTGATGAAATAAATACATGACTGAACAGGGTCTCTCCTAGCTTCCAGGTGCCATCAGCTACAGGAAAAATACATACTTAAGAAAAATGACAGCATACTAATCTCCTTCATTTTAATATCTTGTATTCCTGCCAAACAAATGTCTCAGCTGTATATTGTGAGAGAAATGCAGTAATTTACCACAGTTAGCAACATAAGATATTGACACAAGAACTGCATCCTCCCTTCATAAACTGCCAGCTTCATAATTGAGTTGAGAACAATCTGTCAGCATTATAATATTAACGTTAACACTGAATGCAGTCTGTGGTTGAAAAAACATATCTTAATGCTCTTTAATAGCTGAAATTCTGCAGGGCTTCCAAACACTTGCTTTTACATCATTAATATATTTCAGTTTTTTAAGTGCAGGCCTCCTCTTCTTCCGTCTTGCTAGCTTGGCAGTCTGCATTCATATTTTTGAGCTAACTGTGTGGATTTTGCACAGGAAAGTTCCAATAAAAACAGGTTCCCCTAGAATGGTAACATCTGGAAAAGACATGCAAAGAGGAAACACCATTATTTTTAAGTTTAAAAGCATCATATATATAGTGAGAGATTAAAAATATAGGGCAGATCCTTAGCCGGTGTAAATTCCCATAGGTCCAATGGAGCTACAGCAGTTTACACCAGCTGAGGATTTGTCTCAGATCTGTGTGTTTGTAAGAGTCAGGCCTTAGCTGCTTACTCAGGCAAAACTCTCATTGACGTCAGTGAGAGTTTTGCTTGAGATAGGAGCTCAGGTGTAGTCTAAAGAATCTGAACAAGAGAGAAACATTGTGTCCTCTTCCTGAAGTTTATAATTCTGTGAGCATGCTAGTGATTTGTATTACAAAGTACTAGAGACAGGGCTGGTAGCACTGCCTGTAGTTAAGGTTGCCTGACACTATCCATTGTAAGACCCTGTTTTCAGTTCTTATAATTTTGTCAAATGTTTACCATAGGGGCTGAAATTTTCCATTCCTGCTGTCTGCCTCAGGCTGAATTTTTCTGGAAAATTTCGTGCAAAATGGTTCATCTGTTGTTTTGCGCATGTGAAAAAGAAATTCTGGCAACCTTTTCTTGAGTGCCCGTTAGCGCTCCTTTGCTCACATTTGGCAGGATGGTGGCCTGTGCGTCAGGGATGAGCTTTTCCCGTCCCTGTGAAAATATGCCCACATTTGATCTTTGAAAAACCACATTTTGCACATTCTTCGTAAACTCGCTGGGGCTTTGCAGCCGAATTCCCGGAAGACTCCATCCGTGCTGCGTACGCTGCAGGCCAGGTCTGAGCAGGACGTGCCCTGGAATTGCAGCTTCGTGCTGTTGCTGGCTGAGTCCAGGCACCGGAACTGAGAGAAGGGAGACTGTCTCTCCGGCGCTCTGTGCTCCCTGTGCTAGGTCCAGGCACTGTGGAGGAGGAAGCTGCCTGATTCAAGTGCTATGGGGACAAGAGACAGGCCTGGGGAGTGAACTGAGACCAAGGGCCTGGGGACGAGAGGAGACTCAGACTGGAGGTGATGGAAAGTGGGAAACTGGGTGCTGCGCTGGTGAAACTAGGACCAGCTGAGAAAAGACTGACTCGAGTCAAGGGAGAAAGGAGACTGGGGCGGCGAGCCTATGGGGTGTGGGGAGGGAGGGAAGAGAGACAATGGGTATAGATATGACAGTTTCAGTTTTAGAGAGAATAAAATGAACAGTTCCCATTATACCTTTTTGCACATAACTTGGTGAGGTGTGTGTACAACTTACCTTCTGTAAATGTTTCAGAACCAATCATAGAGCAGATGTAATAGTCAAGTCTGGTTTCTTTTAAGTTAACAAAAGAAAACATAAAAGTTAAATTTGACTTGCTCTTTCTTTTTAATTTTTAATTTTTGGAGGTTCTTTTTAGGGAGCGGTGGAGAGAGATTGGCAAATGATCAGGTATCACATCTATAAAGTACATATCCATTCTCGAATGACATAGGAGACATGCATTTGCAAACATATAAAACTCTTTCCAGATGTTGAAGTTTGGCTGGCCATCCATTTGAAAGAATATATTTTATGAATTAAAGTAGTATTCACCACTGTTTTGACCTTTTCAGTGTCCCACTGAAATTGTTTGAATTTTTGGTATTTTATTCATTCCCCACAGGTTAGAAAAGATGCAATTAAAAGAGTAGCATGTAGCAGGCAGTCAAGGAAGAAAATACTGAATTGGCATAATGGTGCATTATTTCACAAAACTTCCCGAACATTAAAGCTCACAATAATAAGTATTTATAAAATTTACTGGGTTAAACTATGCACATTTTAATTTTGAAGTAAAGACTATTAAATAACCCACTCAGTTGCAGGTGAAGCACGTTTATTAGATTAATTTAAAATTTTTAAAAAAATGAATCCAAAGCTTTCATTAGTGGTACAAATTCCAATCAAGAAGGGTGTAGCTGCAGCTTTGGCATCAACTGTGAGGGAATTTCCATCCCATTACCAGTTCTGGTCATAGGTCATCAGTTTATGAACATTTTTGCATAACTTCCTGCCTAAGAATCCTTCAGCTGACTATGATCCAACCAAGGCTGCAAATACAGTCATATCACAAGAGCTACTTTTCTGTCAAACCATGTAGCCCTGGTTTTTTCATCATTATTAAAACCATAACAACTATGGAAGCTAGGATTTTTTAAAACTTGGTAATTTGTAAAACAGCTGCTAGTTTAATGGAAGGGCTATTTAGTTGGTAAAATTACCTATCAGAGAAATAACTTATGTTATCCTTTTGCAATAACTTTAATATATTTCTAACTACCAGGCATTTTCCTAGTGAATGGCAGGCAGCCAAGGTCATCCTGTGTTTCATGCTGACCATAAATCATTAGTTTGCAACTGTCTCCTCATTTTTATTGTTACCAACAATGGCTAAACTAATGGAAATAAACATTGGATTGTATCCCAATGGCAGATGAGTTTTAGGGCAGGGCATCCTATACAGACAGCACTAATAGAATTGAGCAAAATTAATGCTAGTGCATTAGATATGAGCAAGCTTCTGGCTAAAGTGTTCATTGATCTCTCCAAGACACTGTCAATCATACTCTGTTGCTGAACTGTTAAAGAGAAGTACCATGTGATTCACTGCTAATTTTGTCCTTTCTTGATTCTTATATGCATATTGTAGAACAATAGACAATATGGGTGGCCCTTTTTATAAATCCAGTCAGATAAAGGCAGATGTTCCCTAGAGTTCCATATAGGCCTCCATCATTTTATCTGTTTATAAATAATGACCTAGTGCATTGCATTAAGTGTGGATATGCACTGTGATTTTTACTCTTTTGTTTACTGCCAAAGCATTACTAATTGTGTTATAACAGCATGTATGACTAATTTCGCAAAGGACAGGTTAGTTTAATTCTCCCAACAATGTAGTAATGAGCTTTACTTCCAAAATTTACTATCTAGCTTTGACTCCTTTTGTTAAATCCTAACAGGATGATTGGATAGTTTCAAAAGCCAATCAGAATTTGAAGGCAATTTCTCTTAAATCAGGGTAACTACCAACCAAATCACAAGCTTAAAAAAAAAAAAAGACAAATCTTGAGGCACTTAATGTTCTGTTTTAGAACTTGCTCAACCAATGACATAATTGTTCAATACTATAGACTGAAATGGTAATAAATACTATGTCTAGTATCATAACGGAAAAAAGGAGTTCCCTAATCCCACAGAAAATGGCCTCAAATCCATTTGCTTCAATAATGAGAGCACTAATACTTCAGTCATGCACAACACATTTATATACGCAACTCAGAACATGTAAATATGAAACCCATTGTTACTATAACAATTCATATATTAAATAATAATGGAGACATAATTAACAAATTATCGACACTGATTGAGTTTGTTTGGCCAATTCTTCCTTTTACCAGTTTCAAAAGAAGTGTATAACCCAAGTCCTATGAACCGTCCAGAGATACAGCTGAAAAAAGTCCCACAAGTTTTGACTCTCAGACAAAGGGACAACAAGATAGATTCTACCAGGTCTAGAAAGAAATGTAATCTACCTGGTATTTTCAGAAGTTACTGGAAACATGGTTTCTTTTAGATACATTTTTTCTTAGATTGTAAGATCTTTGGAGTGGGAACCGTGTTTTCTAGTGTGGCAGGGAGGAGAGAGTTCCCCCAGCACCTCATACAATAGGATCCTGATTGCAGCCTTTGGGTTCTACCACAATATACATAGTTAAAAGCAAAGTGCTGGAAGAGGAGTGACTGCCCTCTAAATCTATTGAGTGATATCAAAAAGTGTTGGAAATTCTGGTGCTTAACTCATCAGGGTAGAGGGGAGAAGTGAAAAAGATAACTACCTACAAATCTGATAGAAATATTTGGAGTTTCCTGGAAAAGGGTCATCAATCGCCGCCAAGCCTGATAGTTTGAGAACTTTCTCTGAATATTAAGGAAGAGAGAAACCCCTTCGATAATCAGTTAAACTCAAACTAAAGATATTAAAATAAGAAAGATAGATAGGAGCCATTTCGCTACTAGTCATGACCCTTATTTGTATTGGCCTGTTTATACTAGACAGTAATAAATTCCTATAGCAGTAGTCCAGCATCTTAAATGTCTTAACTAATTTTTTGTTGTGTTTTATGTTTATGTAATCTCTCTAGATGAATAAATGGATGTTACTAATTTTAAAATGATCTTTTATTCATTATTTTTATTTAGTAAACTATTTTACTAAATATCAATTTGTTTTTCACAGCACTATTTGTTTATAATAGCATTAAATGATGATTTCTCTCCCTGCTTTTCAAACATGCTAACTTAAATTCGCTTAATTTTTTTTTGTTTTGTAAACATTTTTTAACAAAATTGCATGTAGTCCTCTTTGGTTGTATGTTATTTGCTGCTGTCAGTAATCAGTTTAAGGGTTTGCATCTCAGTCTGCCACTGGACAAAGTGGGAGTATCATGAAGACCATTAATACCACCCACTCATTCTTCTGCCCTGGCAATGCTATAGCAGACAAATGGTAGCATTTTATGCCCACTTTTCACTGATGTAAATGACTGCACAAGTTTCATGACAGTGATGAATTGAAAGTTAGAAGCTAACAGTTCCAAATGGGGAAGAGAGCCTACCTCTACTGTTTACAGTTGCGTGGGTTTCAGTAAAGTGTGAGTCATCAGTATTTCTGCTATTAGCTTCTGCTACATGTCTGCGCCCTCCTGCTCAACACACACATATTCCATTGCAGTAAATAGAACTATGCCAATTCACACCAGCTAAGCATCTGGTCCTCTCAGTGTATTCCCTGAACGGCCACTCTAATCCTTCGTGCTGGTCTTTAGCCCAGTGGAACCAGCAAAGAGGTAAAGGTAAAATCAGGACAAACAACAAACCAGATCATATTTGCAAAGAGCAATAAAAAGGGATTCACGTCTCACTGCGGAAGTGTATCAGGCCAGTGTATACTTATGCCTCAAAAACAGACCAAGGAAACTTTCCATACTGCGTACGTGTCAATAGAGATTTGTAAGGCCAATAAAACTAGATGCTTTGTAGATCTACATACGTAGGTGTTCACCTCAAGAGTGCTGGCAGTGTGGTGTGTGGTTTTGTCCTTTGGCCATAAGATGGCAGTAAAACCACTTCTTTTTTTTTTTACTTTATTAAAAGTATTGGGCTATTCACCTGTATTACTATTGTTCATTACATTTGTGACTCCAGTTTCACTCACCAATCAGAATATTTATCTTCAGGTACAATATGAATTTTTCCCATTTATGTTCTAAAGATTTGCTTTGAGGAAGTGGAATTGTCTAGTGATTATAGCACAGAAGTGGGAGTCTGGAGATCTGGTTTCAGTTTACATTTCTGCTACACATTTGTAGTGTGACCCTTGGGTCAATTGCTGTGCCTCAGTTTCCTCATGTTGTTTACTTATTGTAAAACGTTTAATCTGTTTGCTTTCTAAAACACCTTAAATCAAAATTGGCTTTTCTTTTCTAGTCAATTATGAACAAGATTAAAAGAAAAAGAACAGCATCTGTACTAGAATTAAAGCTTTCTGGTGCAATTCCTATATATACTGGTGCTTTGGTTTCTGATGTTCAATGTTATTAATAAAGGGGGAGATTACTGAAAGCACTAAATACTGTTTGTGCTTAACTTCCATTGAAAGTCAACAGGAGCTAGGCACCTACCTGTCCTTCATGCCATTGTAAATCTTCCCCATAATCTGTTTCTTGCCTATGATTTGTATGATATTTTTAAAGATGAAATTTTGTGAGATTTTATTGCATTATTTTAGTTCATGTTCTTGTAAAGATTCAACATTGAAAGCTGAAATTCTGTTATCCGCCTGCTCATTGTCTTATCTAATCGGGAAAACAGAGAGATCTATACAGGCAATGGATTGGTAATGAAATAGAAAACCTTTCATCTATAAATTGTTGTTTCATATCTGGCCCAAATTGGCATTTATGAAAAGTCATTGTCATCATCTGGCTGTTGAAGTAGGAACTATTGTGAAAGGAGTTGGTGGTCCCAGTCCTTTTCTTTTGCAGTTGATAGGTAGCCACAAAACCCACTGCTGTCATTATGTTTGTTGAATGTTTCAGTGGAGAGCTCAACACCTGACAAGGAACAGAGACTGAGGCCCGGTCTACACTGACCTTCCGGATTCGGCGGCAGTCGACGGGAGATACGCAAGTGACATAAATCACTTGCATATCTCCTGTCGACTTTGCTGCGTCTGCTCCGCACGCCATCCACACTGCGCTGCACCAAAGGGAACAGCGTTCCCTTCGACGCAGCACTATGCCACTTATCGGGGTGGTTTTCCTATATCGATTGCTGGATCCACTGCGTGGGTCTACACAGACCACTCAGTCGATCCAGAGCGATCAATCTGACAGCGGAGAATTTGATGCCGTCAGTATAGACCTAGCCTAAATGACTCTTGCTCCTTACATGTGTGTCTTTCAGGCCAAATGCCCCCTCCCTGTACTGTGGGTAGAAGAGTTCAGTCTCCAGGGCTGCCAAACTGGTATCTTTTTCTTTTAGTACATGGAAGCCTCTTTCCATTTCAGACTCCAGTAATACATGAATCTCAACCTGGAAGAGCCCACTTCTTTCTATAAGTGACCACTAATCCAGTGTTTGCACTGAATCAATGGAGATCATTGCTGTGAGAGCCTGACAGTCTTGCTGAATCATGACTTTTCAACAGAGGACTCAGAGAAATGTACACCATAGAATTAACTGAATTCTGCCCTACATGGAATGAACTAGGACCACCACATCTGTAATCTGACAGCAAGATGGATTTGAGCATCTCAGAAGGGAAAGCCACAACCATGTTCAGTTAGCTAATGTGCCATTACAAATATGTTTTTAAGAGTTCAGTTGCTAATTTCCTTTCACTTGTAGAAGTGTAGTGACAGGTGCATTACAGTGTGCACAGTGTAAAATACTATCCTTTTGGTTGTGCAAAACTTCTTTCAGACCTTTTTGTTAAGAGGTATCATGCTGGAAAAATGTCAAATGCATTAACCTATTACTTCACTAATTTTCTTTTCCCTCTGAAGGTGTATAATTAGAATTGCATTGGTCACCACCCCACCTCTCCATATTTTGAAAGAGTTGCCACCCAGGGCTGTCTTCCCTTGGAATTGTGGTGGCTTGGATGTGGGGGTTGTAATGCAGAGGAAGGAGTCAGGAAATCCTCAGTCCTCAAATGAGGATTCAAAGAACCCCTCCTGCCAGAGGCAGGAGGGAGATTTCTTTCTTGCATCACAGGAGCCATGTGTCTGTCAAACATAGGGAAATATACTTGGTCTGTCAATGAGATTGCTACTCTGTATCTCTCTATCTTTCAGTCACTGTCACTTTTATTATATACAGTGCTGTCCATCATGGAAGGTAGCCTATTCAAAAATAATAGTAATAATGGGTCAAATCCTGCCCCCCTTCCTGTAGTTCTAGCGGGTCCTAGCTGCAGCAGAGCTGCTGTGGTTCAATTGTTTGAGGGAGGAGGTCCTTGGGTGTAGTGGGGAGAATATCCTCCATGGAACTCATCAGTGCAAAGTCCAGATATTAGAACTGTGTGTCAACAGCAGGATTCAACCTGAAGGATTGTTGACATGATCATATAGTGAAACCTGTACTGGAGGTCACACTTATTAGGCAATTATTTCTCTTAAGAAACTGCCCCGAAGTTTGGAGATATCTCCAAACCTAATGAATATAATTTTCCTGCACCTTTATTGGAATACCATCTACAGCCAAGCAACCAATTTTTGTGGGTCTCATGAGTGACAGGCTTTGGATGAGCACCCAACAGCTCGGGTGCTACTCTAAACTCAGCGTTTCTGGGGAATGTGTTTCCAGTAGGGTTATTGATATCACATCTTTTTATGTTGTTTTTCCCCTAGTTTGAAATTAGGCAGTTGAGAGCCCACCTAGCTCAGCAAGATCTGGACCTCGCTGCTGAGAGAGAGGCTGCGCTGCAAGTACCCCACATGCTGAGCAAACAGAGCAGCAATAGATATAAGGTAGTGGCAACTGGAGACTCGGATGATGAGGCCACTGAAAATATCTCTGAGTTACGACCACCACGAGGTGAGTGCTATGCTCCTGGTGTTACCATACATGGAATTATTGAATTCACTGAATCCTCTCATTTTACAAGTGAATTGATTACATTCCCCGGAGACTGCATTTCCCCATTATGCAAGGAAGCCAGGTCTCCTTCAAAGTGGCAGAAGATGTTCTATTTGTGAACAAATTCTAGCCAGAGTCAATAAACTGACCGTGGAAGAAAATGATTATGATGCACTCCTTCATTGTTCTGATGCCTGTATCCGACAAGCACTCAAGTGCAACAGCCAAGTCAAAGTTGGCAAAAAACATTTCACTCAGTGATAAAAGCATGGAAATCAGGAGGCACATTGAAAAACATTATCAGACATGGGGCCACCACATTTCTGTGATTTGAAGTAGGCACAGGGCAGTTTTGAATTGATGTCACATCTGCTGGTCTGTCTGTGGAGCAGCCTGGATTCAAAGTATTTTTATTAGTACTCAAATATTTACAGTGAAACACTCTTTATATGGGTATTTGTACAAACAAATTAAATATGTTAGGTCAAGTTTGTCCCTGGTGTAATCAGCACCATTACATCAGGGATTTATTTGACCTATTGTGCTAATGTATCTGATTTTAGTACCCAAATGCAAAATTATGCATTCTCACTTTGGTGCCTAATTTTAAACAAGAGTTTCCATAGAAACCTTGCGACTTTTGTAGTGTTCTGGAAGCTGCATAATATTCTGTGGACATTAATACTGGATTAGCAAACAGTAAAAACAAAAAAGTATTTGGTGTGGGGAAGTGGTCAAAAGCTGTAAACCTACAATAAATCAGGAGACCTACCTATCCTTTATTGTTGTAAAGACCTACCTAGTCTGTTGTAAAGATTATAGAGGTTTCATGCTCACACCAGGAAAAAGGTATGTGAAATAAGCACTCTGACTTTCACGTTAGTATGCCCCATAACCATGCACTGTTATATTGCTAATGAAGCAGGGTGATGCCATGTGCCAGGTTGCTGAAATGGAATAAATAATACGATCACCAAAAGCGCAAGGCTGCCTTTTCATGACATCAACTGTGAATGTACAATTCACAGTGCACAGTTCTTGTTATGAAACCAGGCACCCACCCCATACACTCAAAGGCATAGGATAGGGCATTGTGATGGATGGAGGTACATCAGGTGTTAAAGTGGCTGAGGTACTGCGAGCTTTTTTAGCCCATTGTGCATTACAACAGTTTATGGACCTGGTTGTAAAAGAGAATCTGTACCTAGTTTTTGGATGTCAGTATGTTGCTAAAGAGTGTTGGTTTTCGGGAAGCAAGGGTATGAATATAAAGAGATCGTGAAGAAGGCAACTAAATTAACCTAGGAGAACGCTTATTGGGGTTCATGTCGTGCACTGTATGAGCCGTTGCTGCATACATGACTGAGCATTCTGCTGTTACTATCATGCCACCACAATGCTCATTTTATGACTGTCTGGCTGACAAAGGGGCAGCAAGGCACTCTAACCTTTGAGACATACCAGTCACCATGCTTATCCAGCATGTCACCACATTGCCCAGCAGGGATGTGCAAGTGGCCAGACACTTAAAGTGAAGCTCAATTTGTGATTATATTCTCTTCGTGGTCAAAATGTAGCTCTGAAAGCTATCCATGACTTGACTGCAAGGCTGTGCTTGGATGAAAGCAGCTATGAAAATTGAGGTTGCAAGAACTGGAGCAATATATACTATGGGCAACGTCCTGTTTTTCTTTTACGTGTCTGAGCTGCAAATGTATGGGGTGTGAGGGACTGGTCTGTGACTAGTGATA
Organism: Mesoclemmys tuberculata; assembly: GCA_007922155.1. Classification (NCBI taxonomy): domain Eukaryota; kingdom Metazoa; phylum Chordata; order Testudines; family Chelidae; genus Mesoclemmys; species Mesoclemmys tuberculata. Next base: position 6,553,975 of record ML675621.1, read on the forward strand.
TAAAACATCAAACGGTTAACCATTTAACCGGTAAGTATTAGTCATACCATTTAGCGCACTAATTCAACGTTGCGTAGTGTGGAGCAGTATGGTTCAGCATGTGCACATCAAAAATGCAGCAATACCAGGAAATATGTACCAATCACAGGCGCCAGCTCCTCCTCCTTTCACCAGAGCGTGCCAGCAGGGCGGGCAGGGACAGCTTGGGGAAGAGGCGGAGCTGGGGGGAAGAGGCGGGGCCCTGATCTTTGGCCAGCAACAGCCCATGCTGTTTAGCTGATGGGCGGTGAAGTGCTGCCCTTGAAGGGCACTGCTGAAGCAGTGCTGGATCATTGGCCGGGGCAGATTGTTAACTTTTTAGCCATTAAACGTTTAACCAATCTAATTTTAGCAGTTTAAATGGGTACTGTTTTAAACGATATTTTATATGCATATTTGTAACCAGTGGACAAATCTGTGAACAATTCTGTTGGCATAGAACAAGACCGGTCCTGGGGACTGTGAAGTACCAGCAGATCTATTAGCTGAGGTCCCCTCCTAGCATTCCAGGGAGTGCTAGACTGATGCTCTGGTAGTGAAAGCGCTCTGTTATCTGTACAATATAGGGCAGGGTTTTACTCTGCATTTGGACCTAATAGGAGCATCCGTTTCTTAACGTTTCTACCACATGAGACTATAACCCACATAATTGATGCTAAAGCTGATTAAACGAATTAAGTTTTGTACTTTTTTTTTTTTCAAAATTTCAAAAGATTTGGGAGAAGAGAATATATGGACATGAATTGCGTATACCAGTTCCACACTCTCTCCTTCTTTCTCTGTGTGTTTTCTAGACCTCTCTGGCACTCTGCCTGATAATTTTAGTGGGATGGTCACTAACTCTGGAAGGGAGAAGGGCAATATTAATCCATTTGAATTAGAACCCTTATTTCAGTTAAATCACACAGAATTCAGTATGCACAGGGTTTTAACTTAAAGGCACAAAAGAGCTTCCAAAAATTTTCAAATAATTTTCTCTTCTCTACTGAATATTAAATTAACAATGAAACGTATTAAATATATTGGCATTTTGGTTTGTGTTCTTTCTATTTACTAATTTGCAAGTACAGTCACAATTTATCCATATGTAACCCACCCACATCAATAGATGGGGGAAATTGAGGGGGACAGCGGTGAAAGGGTCACAGTCCCAGCGGCAAGAGGGAGACCTTTGCCATGGGACTATAAGTGGCTCCTCCCCCTGGGAGTCTCTGGCTGGAGGAGAGGAGAGGAGTGCTGATTGGCCAGCATTCCCCAGCTAGTAGGATTTAGCCCAGCACAGAGGCCATGTGGAGCCTCTTCAGATCAATTCATGTGCCTACAGCTGGGCACCCAGTGACTATGCCAGTGAAGACCAAAACATCAGTATCTTCAATGCAGAGCTATTGTTTATTGAAAAGCAGTATCACAGAAGAATAGAAAGGACTATCCAATGCCTCTCCTTAGTAAGCCTCAGTTTCCCAAGCATAAATCCTCAGTAACTATGCTGGCCCCACACAGTATCCTGATTAGCAAAGCATGATAGCTACCACACCTAGGTGACAATGGTCTCTTCCTCCTTCAGGTTCCCTCAGGTCTTTGGTCTATTTTCTGATTCCATCGTAGTGGGGTCCCTCTGATCTATGATCGCTCGGAGCAGGGTCTAGGTTACACCGAGGATCCCTGGTCTTAATCCTTCTTCTGTCCGACGGTATCACCAGCCCTCTTGGATATATGAGAGATAGATAGAAAAGCTAGATACCATGTGATCTTCCCAGTACTTCTACCCTCTTCCCAAAGAAGTCACACATCCCCAAAATATGCTTTGCTAGCGAATTATGTTGCATCCTCCAATTAATTCATAATTTGGGAGGGGACTGCAGAGATTGGCTGATATTCACTTATTGTGGACTATTCCCTTCCAGCCACCTGATGTCATGTCATTCTATAGGGTCAGTTGACCCAGGTCAGCTTGCCCTAGATTCGCCATTACACGCCCCCACATGTACACACAAGGCAAACTGGCCATTGGCTGACTGTAACCATTGGTCTTCCACATCAGCATAGCTGCTTACACAGGATCTGGACAAACATTGGCGCATTCTGATGCCAAGTGAAAGTTTGGCCTTTACCATGATTTTCCACAGTCTAGTGCTATGAGACCCTGCTCCCAGAATCCTCTAGCACTCAGGCTCACCAAACTTGTCCATTGTGATACTATATAGTGATTCAGCACCATCCCAACATTCTGCACTGGAGCCAATTAAATGCCTGATGTAGGAAAATATGGGTGTTGGCCAGGTAGCATCCTTCCCTAGTGTTAAAGTTTAATAAAAATTGGGGCCTGCCACTTAATTCTATGCATGGCTCTGTGCTCATTTGCCACTGTGTCCACATCAATGACTATCTGAGCTTTCAAATTGTATTTAAAAAAAGCAAAAAGTAGAGTGTTTGTATCCTGCCTTATAAATGTATTTCCTCCTTTTTGTAAGGTTTCAGAGGTTTTCCCAGGAGGAAACTTTATAATTTTTGCAAGAATTCCTTGAGGGTTACATTTGGAACTGAAGAAAGTTGTATAAGGTATAAATACAATTGCTGAAATAGTGCTTTTGAGATTCATCTAAAAAAATGGTTCAGCTATATATGTCCTAAACGTCATGTTACCACAAACATACGTTATTTGTATCTCCTTATAGGATACTGGTCATTCATTCTATAAGGCAGGCACACAATCAAGAGAATTAATTTCTGAATTCAAATAGGTTGCAGTATGTCTTATAGATATCAATGCTTGTTACTGAAATCTTGAAAATGTACATTTAGCAAATAATAAAAATATTTGCTATTTTACATGTTCTATTCCTGAATATCATATTTGTTATGTTAGATTTAAGTGGCCTTGTTGGAAATCTACAGTTAATCTCTGATGTCAAGTAATCAACTGAAAATGTAAAGGAAAGAGTTTCATTCTGAATGATGAGTTCCAGAGGGGTAGCCGTGTTAGTTTGTTTTTAGCAAAACAGCAAGAGTTCTGTGGCTTATAGACTAACAAATTTTGTTATAGACTAACAAATTCTGTGGCTTATAGACTAACAAATTTATTTGGGCATAGGCTTATAGACTAACAAATTTTGTTATAGACTAACAAATTCTGTGGCTTATAGACTAACAAATTTATTTGGGCATAAGCTTTCGTGGGCAGATGCATCCGACGAAGTGGGTTTCTGCCCACGAAAGCTTATACCCAAATACATTGTTAGTCTTTAAGGTGCCACAGAACTCTCGCAATTATGAATGACATATTGTATACAAAAAATCTATGTTAAAATAACATTTCAAGTGTTTGACTTTGTAACCTAAAGTTGAAACATCATTTTGAGGTTGCCCTGAATGAAGCAGGGGTCTTATGGGAAAAATAGGATGTGATTATGTCATTAAAAACTGTAGCATAATGCATACACAAAGGGGTCAAATTAAGGTTGCATGGGCAATAGGAAATGTCAGATTTACCATCTTTCAAGTACTTAACTTTGCAACCTTATAGAACATCATTTTAATGCTGCCAAATAATTTCCTGAGCAACACAATAGCAGTTTTAATATAATATCTCATCAAAATCTGAATGTAATTTCTTGGGATAAAGAAAGGGCACTTCAGTAGCCCAAAGTGCTACTGCAGTTGGGGCATCCCATCCATCCAGCATAGGCAGGGAAATCCAGTTATCCCAGATCCCTTGTTTTTCCCACACATACCAGTAAACCTTCTACATACTAGGACAGATGATGCCCACATGTTGTGTATTCTTGCCCCATCTCGCACCTTAAAACGGCACTTGTTCTGCTGAATGCAGGGCCTTCCTCAGTCCTTTGTCTGGAGCCGGAGTCCACAGTTTTTTTCTATACATTGATTGTGCTACTTTGGCCCAAGGGTTGTATGTTGTAAACTGCCTTTGAGTCAAACAGTCTTAGGAGTCATTTTATTTACATCTTCTTCCAACTGTGCCCCTCTTCATTAAATTCTCTGTCTTATCAGAACCACTTTTGATCAGACATCAGTACATTTGGGTAGTTCATCTCAAGGCATCTAGGAGCTATGAAGAATATATGGGAATGCCTATAGTAGCTGAAGTAGGGAATAGCATGAATAGTACAGTACTGTGACAAACCTAGTTTTGTGGGCCCTTAAAGATCTTTCCAGGTTTAGGGGCCCTGAATTCTGCTGAGCCAATGGGCTTTGGTTGACTGAAGAACCTATTGCATGAGAAAATGCAGTATTCCCTCCAAAGCTAATCTTATTTCCCTTGTTTCATAAGGAACAATGGAAACATTCATTATGAACCACTTTACCATGAAGGGTTACAGAATAAAAAAGCATTCAGACTTCTGCTCATTTCCCTGCATGTTGGTTTTATGGGACAGTGAATAAGTTAAAGCTCCTCGGGGGCAGCTTTAGCTTGCACTGTGGTATTTACACTGGATTTTGTGCAACCATTTTCAGCAGCATTCAATAAAATAAGTCAGGTAACTTGAATCACATGTTACACACAGCACCTCAGAGACACAGACTTCCTCAAGGACGTACGGTACATACATACCCCAGGAGAATACTCTATGCACTGACAACTTGGGTTTATTTCAATGTACATTTTCAAGTTGGTTTTGTTATTGCACAACCGTTTCTTACCTTTCTTTTGTTTCTAAAGTGAATTAATTGCAGGTAGCATTATAGGAGAGTGAAGTGCTCTGTCCATGCCACGAAAGCATTCCAAAATGGCCCTGCTGACATGCCTCATGCTTGTTTTAGAAGGACCACTTTTGTGAGATGACAGCTTTGTCTGGCCTCCAGGGCAGAATCAGTCTTATGCTAAGTCTGTAAATAACCGACTGATTGTTTAATTGGCATGTTTTGGCATCTGCGCTTACGGGAATTCTGCTGCGGTAAGAATAACTGTGTGGAAAGTGTACTAATGTAGGATATCTTTTGGGGCCAGTTTGGCCAAGAGAGGCGGAAACATTTCCTCTTAAACTTATCCTGAGCGTAGACTTTCGTAAAAATCTTTCCAACACATAGATCTCTAAAGCAGACAAATATGAAGGCTAAAAGAATTACTTTAATATGTAAACAATAGGGTGCCCTTATCAATAACAATGAAGGGTGAATATCAACAAAAGAGTGCAAACTAATAATGTGAGCACAAGAGTAGGAGCTAGGAATTACAGAGTTCAGCTCTAACATTGCATCATACACAGAGACTGGCATTTTTTCCAAATGTAAAATGAGGATAATAATGCTTACTGTTTTACAGGAGAATTGTGAGAATTAACCGAGTGGTTTGTAAAGTGTTGAGGAAGAAAACTGCTATAAATAAATGCTAAGTGGTGGTAGTAAGTCATTTTGAGGAATCACATGGACGTTCTTTACCTAATCGTGAAAGAAATATTTTAGATATTACCTTCTCTCCTCTCTTCCTCCTAGAAAAAGAGCAGTGATGCAATAGCAAAAATTATTTTAACTGTTCATCTCTAGATTATAAAGGAAGTTATTCTTGTCAAGTTCTTGACTCATACAATATGTAACTGATCATGGTCAGAATAACATCTAGTGTTTTCTGTTTAGTTTTGCTCCTGCACAAATCATTTTTAAAGCTTGAGGTACAAAGTTCCATGCTTCAGGGAATGCCAAGTTCACAGTGCCCCCATATAACCATTAATACTTCCTTCCAAAATTTATTATTCTGTAATCTGTCCCATAATATGTGAATTACAGTCCCTGGTGGAAATTCCATATTTTTCTGCATATATCATTTTAGTCTTTGAAATTCTACAATACTGGCATAGTTTAAAATTAATACACAGCTCTAGGCCAGGAGAACAGAATCCCAGCTCTGTTACTTTGCATTGCAGAAGGGTTATTTTAGATATTTTTGGGGAAAATTTCCGTTTTTATGGGGTTGGCAATTAAGTTTTACTTTGGGGGAAAAGGTAATACTGCTGCAGTGTATGAGCATGTTTAGTGAAAACTAAAGCTTGCTGTGCCCATACTTTTATGTATGTCTTTATCAAATCAACTAAAGAAAATGGCATTTGCTAGATATGAAGAAGTCCAGTGCTTTAAAGGGACTCCATTAGGATTATCCTCAAGCAGGCAGAAAAGTTAAAGCAAAATGGATTTCACTAATTGCAGCTGATAGTGGTAATTCAGTTATATGAATCAAATTTGGTTTTCAAATAGCCAGTTCCCTTTGGTGCTTGCATGTTTCTTTGTCCTCAGCTGTATGACTTGATGGAGGCTTTGTTTGTAACAACAATAGGAAATTACTTAACTGTTTTTTTTAAAGCCAGGAAAGAAGCATACACCTTTTGAGCTGACAGGTAGACCTAATAATATCTTGATTGCACTGCACTAGCATGCTAAAATGCCTTGTTGATCTCATTCTGTCCATGCAAGACTGAGAGTTTGGCTTTTCTATATATGTCTGATTTAGAACATACATGTTTAGTGTCTTGGGTCCACATGCAGTGGTTACTCACAAGAGTGGGTAGGAGTCATCCAAACCAATTCTTAAAACAGAACCTCCATACATATTGTGTGCAGTGATTGAAATGTGTATTAACAATATTGAGGGGAAGACACCCTTTGCATTTCCAGAAGCAGTGAACATTAGACTATCTGCACAAAGTTAAACCACCTTGCCTCAAAACTGTGGCTGCTTTGCAAGTGTGTAGTAGGCAAGTAAAGTTACTCCAGAGGAAATTTAAGTTCAAACCAGGATTCTGCAGTCATAGGGCCTGATTTACAGAGCTAATGAGCACATACAAACCCAACTGAAATAAAAGGGAACTGCAGACAAAGTGTAACCTGAAACCCTAAGTAGAAGGAACCGAGGATGAAATTTTTCAGAAGGACTTAGAAGCACATGTCCTACTGAAAATCGTTTTAAGAATTAAAATCTAGTTGGACTTCAGCAGTGCAGGCTTTTCCCTGCAGTATAGACTCATCCTTGGGTGCTTTTGAAAACCCCAGCCTAACCAAAAAACCAGCCTTCTGGTCAGTGACTAGTGGTGTTGGCATGATATAGCAATCACTGATTTTCTGAATCAAGGTATATTTTTTATTTTTCATTTTTTTTACATATTCTTATCACAGATGTCACTGGGCATCTTTACCTCATTTAGAGCAGATTTCAATGACACGTTGACTAAATCAACACACAGTGTTCTTGAAGATTTATCTGCTAAAACTGGGGCCAAAGTCGCTCTTAAAGTCATCTGCCATTTTTAGAGGTTTTTTGCTACAGTAATATCTGCGTATGAAGGAAGAGCCAGTGTATCTCAGAATTTCCCAAACCAGCTACCCCTCTACATCTCAGGTGTATTTTTAACTGTGAATCATCCTGATTCTCTTGTCTCCTGTGGCTACTAACTTCAACATTTCTTCCAGATGGAGGCAGCAGACCCCTCAAATTCCCATGGACACAGCCAGTCTCTGCAGGGTAGGGTCTGTGAAATTCCACTCAAGTCGTCTTGTTGAAACCCATTAGGGTGAACAGTACAGTGCAGAGGGCATTGACGTTACCCTATTGATGTTTGGCTGTAGGTGGCTTCATAATAGATTGATGAAAGCAATGTTTGCTTGGAAATGGGGTCAGTTCCAGAGTTGAGGAAAAAGGAGAATTCAGCTGGTTAAGATAAAAAAGTTCTGAGGTACCAAAGGTGAATTGTAAATAAGTAGGACAGTATCAGAATACGTGCATTTCTGCAGTGCCAGCAACATAGTTTCTAGGCATTTCTTTGTAAGTTTGTTGATTGCATGGAGGGTGCAATTTTCTGAAGTGCTCAGTGTTGGCCCAAATCTGGTCCCACTGAAGTCAGTGGTAAAACTCCCCTTGTCTTCAGTGGGAGCAGAATTAGGTCAACACCAAGTACTTTTGAAAAATCCCACCTGGAATTCCCCCTAAATGCGAGCCCCTCTCCTGCACAGCTTCTTGTCAGAAGGGTCACATCCCAAGGAGGATCGTGCTCCTCCCTAAAGACAGTGTATGCAGGAAGAGATGGGTGTGGCACAAGTCCTACAATTATACGACTGATTCATGGCAGGTTTCAGTGGAAAGGTATTTTGTAGCCAAGGACCGTGCACAAAGAAAGTTCTGCCCCAACCACTCATGAGGGGTATCCTGAGCTCTGTCCATTGAAGTCCTTGTTGCCCACAGCTGCTCTTCTGAGGCAAACAGAGATAGGTGAGTCCTAAATAGTGTTTGTAGATGAGGATCAGGACCTTGAACTAGAGAGGCAGCAATTATAAAGTGTGAAGCACCCATGTGTCATTAGGGAATGAAGCATGTGAAGCTGCAGTGTCTTTGGGGAAACTCACTTTTGTGTGTTGTCAATACGATCTCTGAAAGTCATATTAGATCAAAAGCTTTATTTTAATGTGTTTTTGTTTTAAATCATGTATGCACTAGGAGACATAACAGTCTGCTTCCTTATGGCATGGCAACATCATACTAACCCTCTTCTCTGTTTGCATGGGAACTCAAGGCGAGGATTGATAGAGAGCACCACGGGCCAAAGACAGCATAGCACAATGCTTCTTACAGCCCTTAATTCTAGAAATACGCAGGTGAGCAGTGGGGGCCCCATGTGAAAACTGAGGCTTGATTATATAATCCTGTGATCCATATGAATTAATTGTCACATGAAAAGCAGCGTGGCTCTGAATGTGGGCATTCTTGCTTAAGAATAAAGAGCCTTTTCCAGGACAGAAACGTTAACATAGAGCTCCTACCCCCTTCTTTCTTCTTCTAGTCCCGAGCCACTGTCTCACCGTTAGCATCATGGCAAATCCCAAATGGATGTAGATCAAGTACCACACAGCTTGATCTCCAGGTAGGTCCTTAAAAGGGTGAGGCTGGATGTTCAGTCTGTGTCCATTATTGACAATCTTATCACCCCACTGAGCCTTTTGGCACTCATACGATTGCTGGCCATCTAGCAGCATTCCTCGGTAAACACACTTCATAATTTGTTATTCTTCCATTCTAATAACGTCTGCACTAAGAGAACTGCCAAAACCAAATGAGTGCTGATAGGGGCAGTTACTGATTTCAGCGACAAAATATCCTCATTGCTGATCTTATGCTGCCATATGGAGGAGCTGGTGAAGATGATGAGAATCAAAAACAGCCATGCACTGCTGTTCCGCCGCAGCACCTACCTTTCACTGGCATACATAGAGTTACTATAATTGTGTTTGTGGAGCTCCACGTCACTGTAGCAAGCTTAATGGCATGACATCTCCACAGAGGCCACTGACGGGCCCAAAACATGGTGGCAGCTGCTGCTATGTGCACGTCCACATCTTTCGAGCATCCTCTGCCACTCTCTCGGATGCTTCCCAAGTTTTTTGACAGTTGCCACCTCCTCAATGTCCTGTGTGAACGGGTTAATGCTGAGCTGGTTATAATCTGGAGTTAGAGACTGCTTGGTGGTAAAGGCCCTGGACTTAGTTTTATCCACATTAATAGCCACACAAACATGTGCTGCTTCTTGCCCAACCAGCTGCAACGATTCAGTGAGAACTTAGCCAACAAGACAATGTCCAAGCTGCCAGACAGCTTTCCATTTTGAACTGCTTATTGCCCTCAAAGTATGAGAGACTGTTATCTGATGAAGAATGGCATTTAAGTCATCAGTGCTGACTGCAGTGAGCTCAGTGCTGGGTACTCAGCCCTTCAAGTATCAAGCACGGATCAGGGAGTCACTGTCTAGTCTCACAGTAAAACAATTAGCTGTAATGGAACCTGGAATTTTTGAATATGGTTATATTATCCAGAGAGCCTGCTAACATAGATAGTAACAGAGAGCCAAAATCCTGAGGCAGTAATGAAGTTAGGCCATTTCTTATCAGAGCTGATATACCAGTGACAATCCTCTCTCAAAACAATAGGGAAAATTACACTGGAAAAGCACAGAAATCTGCTTTTGGGTTTCCAGTTGAAATATACGCAGTGACATTTGTTACCACTTTGAATTTGCTTTTGAAATGGTTTTTAGTTACCAGGTTTCAAATGTGACGGGTTCCAGTCCTAACATGACAAGGAATGTACTGAACAGTGGCTCAGCAGCTTTTGTTGCTGCACTTATGTAGTCATTTCCCTCTATCGTGGTTGTCCTTTTCATAAGTTTCTAAATGCTACCGGTTCTCAAGGGGAAAGATATCAGTGCCAGATATCAGTGATGAAGCTGCAAGCTCTCATTCTTAAGAAACCTCAGAGTAACGATGATTTCCTCGTGGGCAGTGTGGCTGAACAGTGGGAGGTAATAATGTTGTATCGCTGCACTCCAACAACTCGTGACCTCACAGAGATTCTGCAATTTAAGAAAGAATAACTCCCCAGTCCAGGAAATTCAATTCCGACAGACAGAAGTTGGCAGAATCAGTGGCAATAAAAAAATGAAATAAAATGCTTTAATAATCAAATATTTCAAAGTAACATGAAGAAACTTCTTTTAGAAAAAAGACTCAAAATCATAAAGATGTACAAATGGTATTTATTGCATGCAGAGGTTTTGCAGGCTCATACACTGGGTTCATTGACGAAACAATTGCTGCAGTCACTATGGAGGGATTAGAGGACTAGAAGAGGAATCAGCCTTGATGGACAGAATGGCATTTATGTGTTCCACCAAATATATTATGTTTTTATAGCTTCAGGAGAGAGCAAGAGAGATTACTTTATCATCCCGTGAGTTGCAAGGGACTTTACTCCAAATAGTTTATTATTCCCAGGAAAATTTCTGTTTTATATTCTTTATTTTTACAGAAAAAAACAGGCAGACTATTTGGAACTCTTCATAAAAAACTTTCCAGTTGCTGTGTGATCATTCCTGACTAAGAGCCCCACGTTTTCCAAAGGCAAGATTTTGGATAGCAGGCTAAATTGCTAGCCTCATTCCTCGCTGAAGAGAAGGGATAGGCCAGGCTTCATAAGGCACACAGCAGCTCAGGCAGCTGACCCACAGAAAATGGTTGACTGTAAATTCAGGGAAGAAGGCTATTTCAGTTTTCCTAAGAGGTAGGGTATTAACCCGAGTGTCCTGGCTAAAATCCAGTTTAGATAATTATCTTCCTTCCTACTGAAATTTTCCCTGTAGTCTTAGTTGGATTCAATATTAGTCTTCACTTCCTGTTCTGAATTGTTGTATAGTGTTGAGTGCTGTTACATAGCTGCCACGTTCCATCTAGCAGTCACATTTCACTGGTAGGTGAAGTGATTCCTTGTATCTTATTTTGTCAGGGTCAGCATTAATTTACACCCCAATCCGTTGAGCATTGTTGTGCCATAGACGGTAGTGTATCCTACCTTCTCCTTGCCACATACCACAGTTTCTAATCCACTGAGAAATGTGAAATCATCATCTTCACTTCCTGAATGTGCAGATAAATTGGGGTTCCGATGGGTAAGACAGATCCTGATCTCATGGCTTTCATTAACAATATTGCTGCTTTTTTAAAAATTAAACAAGCTCCAGTCCCTATGTGGAAATGCTTTGATTCCTTTAGGCACATCCAACTAGAAAGGAGACCAAGGTGGGACTCTAATCATAACTATTAGAGTGTAGTGTCCATGACCATGTTTCCAAGATCACCATCTCCAATGTCTGAGAGGAAAATTATATTTTTTCTTGCTTTTCAGGCCATCACCTTAGACTAGGGAATGAGATTGGCTTTGTGGAAGAGAATTTGGAGGCCACATCACTGTATCTCAGAAAGATCCAAGCTATCTAAGAAAAGAAAAAATAGTCTTGTATCTCCTGGATAACCTGAGTTGTCCATGGAATAAAATCAAAAGAAAATTCTGCCCATGAAGAGAAAACAGGATGAATCTGAAAAGTGAATTGATGCTTAAGAGAATCAATATGGAATTTGAGAGAAGAGAACTATATAGAATTTTAGATGATATAAACAATCTGCCCTCTCCCAAAAGCTGTTCTCTCCTCCTTGTATATACTGACATCCTTCCTACAGTTTTAGTTGTGTTCTTGATCCAGTTTCAATTTAACATGATAAAGGACGGGGACATTTTTAACTGAATTTAAATCACCATGGTCTGCCTCTATGGTGTTATGTTGTATTGCATAAATAGTATGCTTTTTTTATATACACGTAACAATCAAAAGTTTCAGACTTTATTTTTTTAAAATCCTTGAGTACAACAGAATGGACGTTAATAATGAATAATACCATTTGGGATCATTTGAGTTTATTATAACCTAGTGCTTCTAAAGCAATTGAGATTCCCATAAGATTAAAAAAGTTTAATTTTCAGTTTGCTTCAATATAACCATCCAATGCTTGTGTCATGCCTGATATGTGTATCCTCATGTTGCTCAGCCCTAGTGCTTTATTGCAGAGCCTACACAAGCCAAAAAGTTAGGAAATTTTATGCGCATTAATAACATTTTTTGCAATGTAAATGAGAATAATAAAGCCAATCAGGTCTCTCACTCCATAGTGTAGGCTGGATTGTCTGCCATGGTTGCTAAAGAATTTTTCCCTCCACATACAGCACTGCCCAGTTAGCTAAGTGCATTATGGGAGACTTCCTTTGGTGCATCAGATATTGGCTGTCGCCCAGGTCAAGGTGCTGGGCTAATTGAACTAATGGTTCCAAGCCAATATGACAAATCTTACATTGATTTGTTTGAAAAACGTTCAGTCACACATCATAAATGTTATGTTGATTGAGTTACACATTCTTGGATTGACGCACACATGAAATCTGGAAGGAGTTCTGATGTTCAGTATGAGTTTTGACATACGGAACCAAAAGCAGACAAGTAGCTGTTTCTTTCAGGGTGGGTTATGTGACCTTCGTCATTATAATGTATCCCAACATAATAATTTCTCTCTCTTAAGTCAGTCTGAAGTGGAATCAGATGTTGCTCCAGGATCACACGAGATTTCTGTGACATATAGAAAATTTAGTGAGAACTTTAAATTGATCAACGCTCTACTATCTGCACCTCCTGATGCTCACCCCAGAAAGTTATCTATGCACCTGAAAATTGCATGCTAGATCTATAATGTGTACATATACTAGCTGTGAAGGTAGTGGCATTTATGGTATAAATTATGAATGACTGAAATGAAGTGTATTTTAAGAGCAGATAGCTGAAAAGCATTGTAATGTACTCCTAATCCAGTAGCATTGCCTTGAGCTACTCTGAGGCCTCTTTTTAAACTCAGACATTAGCACAAAGCACACCTCTGACTGCAGGCATTTAAAGATCAACAGGGGCCATAAAAGCTTTTAAGATCCAATGAAACCAGGAAAACAACCATGTTCCCTTTCAGTGTCACGTTAGATTGCCATCTTATGAGTGCAGCTATTTCAGGTACAGAGTGCTTAGTGGTTTGAGTCTTGTTGTGTGGAGAAAGCGTTCCACGGAAAACATCTGTTTCTTTCACCTGTAAACCACAATGTGCTGTGAAAAGGCAGGACTGTAGCCACAGAGACCCAAGGGGATGTGGGAAATCTGGCTCATGGGGATGCATGGTTTTCTGAAACATGGTATCAAAAAGAGCACTTAAAAGGAGAAGATGCTTTTAAAGCATATGATACACCACAAATTGGATAGATCAAGTTGCTTTGAAGCTTGAAGTTCTTCCTGGATTCCCTCTTTATTTAATAATACTATTTAGTAATAGTTCAGTTCTGCTCAAAATCGTGACAGAATATGTGTATATTTTCCATGTTTTGCAGCTACTGTAAAATTCTCGTTGTTTTACCATAAGAGAATTGTTTCTTGGTGGGGGGAAAAAATCCTTTAGCAGTCATCTACTGTATGGAAAACACAACTTCTTTAGTGACTATAAAATGTACGGTACAGCTGGCCTTCTTTCTGTCAGGGCCCTTGTTACATATTGTACAGCCTAAATTCAGATGCAGGTTTCATATATGTGGTTACATCCTGTGGCCAGATCCTCAGCTGGTGTCCGTATCAGAGCTCATGCAAAGTCAATAAAGAACTTGCACCTACAGTAACTTGGCCCTTAATTCTTTCTGAAAATAATTAACATTGCATAAATAAGGGGTCAGATCATCAGCTCGTATAAATTAACATTGCTTACACCAATGGAGCGCTGTGTATTTACACCAGCTCAAGATCTAGCCCGAAGGCTGTTGCCATTTTGGATTGTTGTTCGTTAACTCAAACATTTCAAGCATTGTGCTCTTCTAAGGCATAACTTGCATTGGTTTTGATAAATTCTGGAACAGTCTTGTGTTCTTCTGACTTATCAGGTGATCAGTGTGGCATAATGTAGTTTCTTTCCCCCACCTAAATTCCCTGTTCTGCTTATATAAACATACTGGGTATAGTGTAGCATTTTTATTAGTTAACTCTGTATCAGTGCCAACAAGTTAAACATCCAGAGTGAGGGAAAAGAGGCCAGAAAGAGAGTGAAGCTTTCAGAGGGAAAGATAAAAATGATCAAAATATAGTGTGAGAACAGGTTTAAAAAAAGAAATTACAAGTGAAACCAAGAGAGCCCAAGGACCACATGGTTAGCATCCCAGAATTCTGAAAAAGGTGGCAAATTAAATTACATCTCTAAGCAAAAGCTAAGACTTGCAAGTCAAATCCCCCATGCAAGAGAAGCTTCTAGAGGTATTGCTCACTCACAGATTAAGGGAATGGCTGCAGATTGGTAAGAAACGGTCAGCATGGATTCACAAGCGGGAGGCCATGATTAATAAGGAAGACTAAAGTAACGTAAAACAAGAGTACCATTGCTGTTCTAACGCCATAATGAATCAGTCCCTTTATAAAGAGTATGCAGGTGGAAGGAGATTGCTCACTAGTGTAACTTCAGACAGCAGATTTAGAATATTTTTATTCCTTGGTACAAAAGGCTCAAATCTCAGCAGGGCTGATAAAAACTTTTGTCATTCTAAAGTAGATCAGATTGGTGTATGGATCAAGGCTCTGTATGGACATTAAAAATCCCACAGCATGTTCTATAGGAATAAGGAGTTGCTGAGCTTAATATTTACCCTCTTCCTCTGTTTTTGTTCTGTGTCAGCTAACTGGCCCAGGATTTGCTACATTGTGTTACCATAAATGTGTGATTTGCTTACCATTTCAGGAGCTGCAGATGATTAGCACCTGTGCAAATCAGGCCATTTAGTTAGGTGCCTAGCCTTAGACAACTAATATTGAGCATGTTGGCCCCAAAACTCAGCATTCATCCATGGTGTAACCCCTCTGAAGTAAGCAGAGCTATTCCTAGATGAATGAGGCCTCTATAGTCTAGACATTCTGGATAGTAATGTGACAAAACTGTAGAAAAAGGAAACACCCTTAGTTAATACATAATTCTTTGGATTTATTTTGCTGTGTTAACTGAGTCCTTTTTTTCAACCATATATCAAGGCACAGGAGTAACTGTTCCCAGCTCATTTCCTTTTATCCTTAATAAATCTGTGTTCATGGCATTCATTTAATCTGATTTGGTAGAATACCTACAGGTTGTATATGTTGTTTAATCTTAGGGGGAAGGATGGCTTTTGTCACTAAGACACAGGACTGGGAGCCAGGATATAGCTTTTTGCCTCTGAATCTGCCACAATCTTCTTGTGTGACCTTAGAAAATTTCCCTTAGTTTCCCCAGTGTGTAAACTGAAGATGATAATATACAGCTGTTCCATGGTGTTGCTGTGCTATTGCTGTTTGTAAGACACTTTGAGATTCCTGAATGAACTCTACAGTAGTGCAAACCTCAATTTTGTAGCGTATATTTTCAGATTAATTACAGTACAACCATACCATATGTGCAGACTTCTGATGTAAGCTTTTTCAATAAGGAAATGGTCAGCGGCACATGGACATCAAGGAAGATAACCAACAGAGTTAAATGTCCAAACAGCTTAGGATCCTTTGAGAGTCAAGCCCCAATCTGAACATCATTATTGTCATTTTAAATCAATGACCATTGATTGCAAAGAGTGCCATTAATTCTACTTCGTGGTGAGATAAATTTCCCAAAAGACTGAACAGTCTGGCTCATTTAAATGATGGGGTTGCTATTCTTCATATGCAAAGGCTTGAATTAGATGAATAAAATGTTAAGAATTTAATTTAGGACTCTTGTGTTTTGTCTTTCTAGAACCCCTTCTTAGAAGTCTTCTGTTTGGTGCCATATAAAGAAACTTAGAAATTGCTCATTGAGAAATTGTCCCCAAAATCCTTATCCAGGCCAAACTGCCATTTATCATAGAATCACAGAATATTAGCGTTGGAAGGGACCTCAGAAGGTCATCTAGTCCAACCCCCTGCTCCTTAATGCCAAAGGAGGGGCTGCAAGATCAGGCTTGTTGTGAGACCTCTTTCAAAGACAGTATTACATGTCTGAAATCAGCCTATAACCTCACAATATGTAAGGTATTTCAACCATCTGGATTAGAAAAAATAACCAAATGGTTTTCTAATGGCATTCCCTCTTACTCTTCCAGAGGACATGGTCAAGGATGATATGAACAACTACATCAGTCAATATTACAATGAGCCTAGCAGTGGTAAGTTTTCTTTAAAGATTTAGATTGAAACTGAATTTCAGAATGTCAGACATTTGTAACTGCTGTATTTGCATAGAATGACATAGAACAAGCAAGACTGAGCAATTAAGTAGATCAACCTGGGAAATTAAACCAATCTCTGAACCTATCGTGTTCCTATTGAGGAAAGTTGATATCAAGGCGATAGTCTCTAAATGATAAGGGACTTTGAGCTTGCTCCCACAGAAGTCAACCATAATGGTTTCAAGATTCAGGTGTGCTTTTCTCCTGGAGTAAGTTATCCAGTCAATGAAGTGGTTCAAATGGCCATGGAAAAGAAACCTACAGAGGAAATAAATGAATAGAAAATCAATTGGACGTTAACTTAGACCCCATGCTGGGAACCGTTTAGAAAGGTGAAACTGAATGAATGAAAGATAAGAAAACTCAACGCCAGTCAACATTGACATATAAACAGTGATATTGCATCGTACTTCAAATGGATTTCTTTACTTGGAGTTGAATTGTAGCCGCTAAAGGGTCATAGGATATCATTAGGCACTGCACTGTATGGCTTTCATACATGGATACCCAGTAGTTTGGATTTTAAAAGGTATGCAGTAAAGCAGTTCACTTGACTCTTTGTGCCAGTTTGGTTAACAAAAATACTATCGCTGATGTGGTGATTTTATATTCCACTTTAAAAAAAATTGTCAAATGCGTTTAAAAATAATCAGGAGTATTTCAGTCCATAATGGGACACTTGTGAATACAGCATTTTTGGATACACATATTAAAACTCTAAACTCTTTGGTGCAGGGTCTGTCCTTTTTTGGTCTGTATTTGTACACTACCTAGCACAATAGGATCCTGGTTTCTTAACAGGGCTCCTGGGTTCTACAGAAAATACAAATAAAAAATATTATTTCTATGAACGTAATCCGCTCTCACCACTTACTAAAGCATGTTACATGAAAAAGTGCTGTCTGGACTAACTTCACAGATTTCAGAAGCAAGCCTTTTTCAAGTGACATTTCTATTATTTTACTTACAGACAGCGGAGTTCCTGAAGCTGGTATTTGTGTCATTACCACAGCAGCCATTGACGTACACCACCCCAACATATCTTCGGACGTGTTCACAGTGGAAGTGCCCATGAAGGTAGAAAATAATGGAACTTCTGCTAGCGTCACTTCAGGCAGTGCCTCCCGATCTACAGACAGCTCTGTAACCAGAGCCCAGAGTGACAGCAGCCAAACCTTTGGCTCTTCCACAGACTGCAGTACAACCCGGGAGGAGTCCTCTGAATATTGCCCTTTAGACAGGGCTGGGAATGCAAAACATGATCAAATCGATCCTGCAAGACATAGGGTCAACAATGCAGTAGTTCAGGAGCTGTTATCATCATTGTCAGAGGATTCTTGCTTGGCACAAAAAGGATTAGATCCAGTCAACCTTAAATTGCCTAGTCCAGCGGGGTCCACCAAAGCCAGTCCTGAGTTGGAACATAGAGTGAACATTTACAACAAGAAGAACCAGGAGAGCTTTGATGTGCTCCAGATCAAGCCTGTTATTCACTTTCAGCAAAATGCCTCCGTGATCAATGAAAAGTACAGATCTTTGGACACGGTCCCAGACTCATAGTTCTCCACAGCCATAGGAAAAGACAAGGAACATTGCAGAGCTTTAATGGCGCCCTCAGAGCAACCACTGGCTGGATATCTTGAATAAACTGAGTGTTCATAAAATGCGTGAGTTCTGAGAGCCAACATGCATCCATGACATTTTTAGCTTCAGAGATCCTCAGGCCAGCCCCGGGATGAAGGGAAAGCATTCTGTATTACAAAACAATGACCTCAAAGATGTACAGATTCTTAATCTTGGTTTTGTGAGGTTTTTTAAAAAATACAACCACCGTTTTTATGGAACTCTGAACAGCCTTCTATCAGGTCAAGCTTCAGCAGGGTATGGTCCACGCAGATGTAAACTTCTCCTAAGATTTCTTACTGTCCTTTTGTCCATGGCGACAGCTGTAAACTCCTTTGTACAAATACTGCAATTATTTTTGTTCTTCCCAAAACCTTTTTAAGGAGCACTTTGGGTGATGCAGATTAAAGAAAAAAAGTGTGATCTGTTTTTATTTTAGCATGAACTCTTTAGAAACAATATTTTGGAAAAGAAAATATCATTTTCACCTCTGAGTCAACATGAGTGAAAAATGGAAATTTTGCAAATTCATTTTTAATTAAAAAACAAACAAAATAGATGTTCATTCCGTGTTTTTATTCACAGATTTAGAGGTAGGCTAGATTCATGCGATAGTCTGTCATTAAATCTTTCATTTTGGAAAATATTTTAATCATTTCCATTTGACTCACAGTTTAATGAAGTAGCATATTGAACTCACTTGTATGTACAGTGATTATTGAAAGTGGACACAAACTTTTTATAATCACAATAACTTTTAAGACAGTTCAGCTACTTAATGCGAAGGTACTCCCTTAACCCAGTAGTACTTAGCAATACGAGTAGAGCCTTTGGCCCAGATCCTCAACTGTGGCTGAGGAATGCACAATACAACTCAGGCGTATGTGCCAAAGTATCTGGGCCAGCAGCATGCTCAACTTATGCCCGCAGTAAGTTAGAAGAGCCAGAAAGCTGCTTGCTTTAACTTGTGCTGGCTGCTAAGATCCTCAGAGGCCACTATGGTGGCTAAACCTCTTTTTCCCCCGTTGCATACCATTTAAAGCCACAGAGAGAAGGATGGCATAAGAACCAGTACACCAGTTGTATGCCACTAGCAGATCCCCCTGCAGTGGAGTAAGCCTCCTCTGGCCAGCTGATGTTGTTTATTATTATTTGCATGTGGCTTTAAGGCTTCTTGGTGCCAGTGTTCAGCACAAGGCAACCACAGTACAGCTCAGGATATGTGGCACTGAGTTTATTTCTATTTATATATAATCAAGATATTACAGTTTACAGAACTGATCCAGTGAAAATGCATGGGCCTTTCTGCCTCTTTTCGATATTGGGCTGGTTGTGTGGGAAGGCTGGGAAGGTGTATTGCTCAAATCCACCTGTACAAGTAATAGAGGCCCAATTGTTCTGGCAAACACACACACACGCAGCTCCTACAGTTTCAGTGGAAGTTATCCATGGACTGTCAGGAACAGTTGGGCCCTAGAAGACTCACCCTGTGTGAAAACTGGGCATTATCAAAGGAACCGATTGGTTAATATCTAAAGAAATCATTCATTTTTCTTTCATGTTTTTGTTAGACTGCTCCACTTTCAAGTATTTCAGCTGTAAATTGGGATAAGAACATAGGACCTGCCATTAGTAGGTCAGACAAATGGTCCATTAGTCCGATAGCCTGTTCCAACCAGTGGCCAGTGCTGGGTGATTCACAAGAACGTGTAAAACCCACACAGTGCACCCAACTGTGTATTACTGTACCATGCAAAAGAGGGAGACTTTTTAGACCTCAGCTGGTGGTCAACTTATGTATCTTAGCTACTGAAACTGCTGGTGCTGTTGTTAGTCGTATAAATATCTAAGCCTTTATGAAACTTACTTCTATTGCCATAATATTTTGCAGCAGGGAATTGTGTTATACATGATATCCATGTTCTATTTTTAATTTGCTGCATCCTAATTTCAGTGAGTGCCTTCTTCTTCCGGCTGATGGCTGTCTGTAAAACCAATTCAGAAATTACAACTGTTTCGGCTCTCAAGACTAAGTGGACGGTAAAGGAGGTTTTTTTCAGGAGTGCTCAGCCCACCTGAATGAGAGCTACTGGGTGATATGTACTTCTGGAAATGGCCAAAAATGGGATCAGTCAAAAAGTTACCCAACAGAAATAGCACAACTGCATCTTTTTTTGCTTTTTTTTTTTAATGTAGGTCCCTTTAGCCAGAGATTCTTGCAAGATAGCCAACTGCAAATTTTTGTGTTTTTAATTGAAGTATGTGCTGTCTAGTTTTCATGAAACACCATATATTCTCTTCCTATTTGCTAGGTTGATACATTTCTCCACATATACATCCCCAAATTTGCACCTGCGTCCCTTGGGAATGTTAAAACAGAGACATGGGTTTCCATAAGGGTCCCATTCAAAATTATTCTATTTTTGGATCAATCTACAAATGCCACTCATTTATATGTTTGGAGACTAAATGCTTATTCATTTGCATTTTGCTGAGTCGTGCAGACAGTGGTGAGTGGGTAGAATGAGTTTCCAAGTAAGGAGGTGAAGTCAAGTACTATTAATACGTTTGAACAAAAATTGGATGACTGTGTGGAATTTGATAGATTGAAGGGGATCTTTAGTTCTGTGCTTGGGAGAAGCCAACTTCCTTCCTGGGGACTGGAGGGACTTTTGCATTGATCGCGCTTTTTCCGCAGATCAGCAACAGATTATTTGCTTCGTATGGGAGTATTTTGCCTTTCTCTGACACTCCTAGCTTTTAGAAAGGTCCAGTCAAACACTGATGTTGTCAAACTCCTTCTAGGTATGCAGCGTTGCTGATTGGCTTCTGATACTGGAAAGTTGTGTAACTTTTTTTAAAAACCAAGGCAAGCACTTATGCATGAGCTTAACTTTATTACTGAGAGTAGTACTAGAGATTTGTTACTAACAGTAGTAAAATTGAGCATGTGTGTAAGTGTTTGCATGATCAGGGCTGAAGAATTCATTTTTAGCAAATTGCGAAGTATGAAATTAACACTATGAAATGTGCATATAACACACTTCTGTAACCCATGTATGCTGTGGGTATTTGTAATTTACATAGATAAGTGAGTGTCCAGTGCATTAAACAAGTTTATGAAGTTCAGTGTATACCTCTGCAAGGTAAGTCTGATATGTTGAAATGACAAATTGATTACTAATAGTAAGCTGTACTCATTTTTGTCTTGCCACAGAAGGAAAAGGCTGGGAGAGAGCATAGGAGGAAGGGAAGTGACACTAACAAGCCAGCTGACTTGTCACCAGATCTTGATTTAATGTGGGTATAATTGGAAGAGATGAGGTTTAAGTTTCCAATATCGTAATTTAATGAGAGAGTCTAGCTTCAGAATGGTAGAAGGTTATATCCACTACAATTAACTTCTGTTCGGCATACAGCGCTAAAAAGTGCTGCTCGTTCTCACGTACAACGCATAGAGCTTATTCAATTTAAATGTTACGGTATCAGCTTGTGGGGGCAGAATAAAATCATTGGGGATTATTTCTTCCATTTTCCTCACTGCCCATTTTTATTATAATCCCTTGCTTTCTTTAAAGCAAAATCAGAGAAGGTTGTTTAAACTGAAGAGCAGCAGGCTGTGGGAGACATAAAGTTATGTCATAAAGAAAGCTCATGTTCCAGTATTACTTGAAACTAACCAACCCCAGCTTCTTGCATCCTAACTGCTAAGGCAATATTACATGCAGCATTAGCTGTCAGGTCTGCCTCCACCCATGACCAATCAGCTCATCAGAAAATTAGCTGGGCCACAAAAGCTGTTTGTTGATCTTCATGAGCCACAGAAATTGAATTAAAAAACGAAAGAGCTCAGCTCCTTTGGCTTGATAGCGCTTGCTAATGATAAGCCCTCCGTCACCCCGGGAAAGCTGCTATTACTTGAAAACATATTCCTCATTCTTGCATTTGGACCTATATTACCTGAAGGGTTACATAAAGGATTTTATAGTATTTTATTTTGGTCATATTATTTTGTTCTCGTGACCGGGATCCTTTTATATTTTAAATTTCTCCCTGACAGACAGCCGAGTCCATTGTCTGGGATCAGCCTTAGTCTCTGCTGACATCTCCCTAACCCCCATGCCCTCAGGGTCACAGCTCTTCTGTCTTTTCCCCAAATGTAATTGTATAGAAGGGATGCTGCCCCCACCCTTAGAATCATAGACAACACCCGTACAAACCAGGAAAAGCAATCACGTGCAGCAATGGCTACAAACCTGTGGGGAACAATGTTAACAGTGCTAGGCATTGGGGTGTAACTCCACTTTAGAGATTATGCCCTCACTCTGTACCGCAGACAAGGGGCTCATTCGTACAGTTGTGGTTTGATATTGCCCGCACGATCATCTGAAAAGAGTACATGAGCTTATTGTTCTACGCTACACACTGTAATGTGCATCCACTGCAGTGATTCTGTGGACCAAGTAAGGTGCCATAATTTGCAGCTGATAAATTAATTCATGCCCTTCCTGTCGTTTCAGTATATATGTATTTTTGTGATTTCCCCCTTCCGCCTCCCCAGCACTCCATGACGTCGTCATGCCATCTTGCAAGTCAGAAGCTACATGGCCCAAATGGTGGAATGCCTGGGTACCAAGGGAGCTGTTCCTCATAGCACCAAACACATGGACGCGCTCAGAACGTTACCTCCTCCTTATGTGAATTGGGTGCAGCGCCCAGACTGCAGGTAATAAAGGCAAGGGGTAAGTACTTGGACCCAGTTTGTTGCTAAGGTTACCCATAAAGCAGGAGGGTTATTCTCTTCTCAGAATACCCTCTTCCTGACCTCAGCTTGGCTTCTCAAACGCATGACTGTGCCAGCTCTTTTGAGTGGATGAGCTACACTTCCTGCAGATAGATCCCAAGATTCCCCATTTGGCCTTGCCAAGACACCAGTAGCGTGACTTGAACCATCCCTGATAGTCCAGTGCAAGGCGGGGGAAGGGAGCGTTAAGCAGAGCTTACCAGTTTAACTTTCAAATTGGCATTGTAATTAACAGTACCACAGATGGAGAAGAGAATCACTACCTCGGTGACATCTGTACAGCCACATCCCTCACCTATTTTTGCTGGAGTTGCTGATACCTGTGTAGCATCAACACTAGTGGTTTCACAGCGGGCAGTATTGTGTAACGTCCTGGGCATTGGCTTCATGAAGGTATAAGGCTCTTGAAGGGGTGTTCAGACCCAAGCTCTCCCTCACTCAGGCTGCACGTTTGGTCCTGATCCAAAGGCCTCTGAAGTCAAGGAAAAGAGTCCCACTGATGACAAGGGGCATTGGAGCAGTCCCTAAGAACTTCTAGCCAGCCATCCTTACCGAAGCTTTGTTTTCCAGAGGCCATGTTCTGAATTCTCTCTCCTTCCCAGAACTGAGGTTGATTTTGTTTGTAAAGGAAAATACCGGGGCTGTCCCTAAGGCAACCCGGCCACCTGGGGTTCAAGTCATTTTTCAGAGCTGTATACAGGCAATTCTGTGCTCATCATCAGTGGAACTCCCTGCACACTGTTTGTTCTGTGTTGTAAGTGAGTCCTGCTGTCCTCTACTTCATTGGTCCCCTAGGACTGATGTGTACATCAATCCCAGTACTCTGGAATACACTCTCTACTGTAAAAACCCCAAGCTCCAGTGCAAGTTACACATGACCAAAAGAATGTCTCACCTAGTGCCTCATGGTGCTGTACAAACATATAGCAAATAATTGTTCCTGCCCCAAAGAGCATAGAATCCAAAAGACAAGCCATAGGAGGTAGATGGCACAAACAAGTTGAAGGGGAAAAAAGGGGAAAGGATGCATTTACAAAAAAGCTCAGATGACGGGTGTGCCGTGTCCATGGGTGTTAGCCTTTCCCCTGCCTTTATTGTTAGGTTTTGTGTATGTGACTGACAAGAAAAGGATACGCTTTGGGCAGCAGCTCAATGGGCAAATGAGCTGGGGGGTGGAGGGCCATGTTAAGGCTCAGCGTAGGGTACAGTGAGGAAAGAGCCACATGTCCAGAGAGGTATACAGGAGTCAGCCAGGCAGAAGAGGCAAACAGCTGCTAAGGACACAGACCACTGCAGCGTCTCTCTGCGTGAGGCCAGATTTACCTTCTCTCCCCAGTGCCATGGTCATTTCTATTGTTCAGTATATTTGTGTAGAGAAGCCGAAGGGCCCAGCTTTGGGACCTGTCATGCACTTAGCTTCTTGTGGCTCTGGCTGGCATCTCTCATAACACATCCAGCAGTAAAGGGGGGCTAATCAGCAGGACTCAAACAGGAAAACGGACAAGAGAGAGCTGCAAAAGAAGGGGAAATAAAATAAAAGAGCAAAGTCTCTCCAAGTTGCAGCTAAGAAGGGGCAGCCCTAGGTTTGGCTTATCCTCTTCTCCCTTCAGGTCTCCTAAAGCCTGAGCCAGCTTTCTCACTGCTCAGGCCCTTTCCTAATCAGCTTCCTTCCTGATAGCTGCTAACAGTTCACCTGTGACTCAATCAATTCCAGCTGGATTTGCCTCTGCCCAAAGACTGTGGTTTGCAGGAAGAGGCTGTTTGCAGCTCAGTCCCCTTTTGTGAGTGGAAAGAGACTGCTTCTGCTCCTGCTCCTTTCCAGGCAGCACAGTGCCAGTTCCTCTAACAACAGGAACTAGGACAAATGGGAAGAAAAAAAGGAAACCCTTTGAAAAGAAGGAAGGACTGGGAGCCCTCACTGCTCTGGGCTACAAGCTACCAGATGGACCGCCACAGTGATTTATGGAAGAGAAGAAGTCACAGGTAACTCTGGCATTCATTTATCCCATTTATGTCTCTCTTCATACTATCTACGAGTGGGTTTTATGTCGCGTGCAAAGATATACGACCTCGCTCTCCTTTCGTACTGAGCTAGTGCAGCTGTCTCGCTGCCGGGGTGTGGGGGAAGGGTTGACGAACAACACTCGAGTTAGATTTGGTGTGAACTGTACTAAAACCTGATCAGCATGTAGCAGTGAGTAGTATCACCCTCGCACACACACGCACACCCCTTCAGCTTCCAGCAGCCTGAGCGCTCCCAGCTCATTCAGAAATAGCCCATCATCGATGCTGTGCGCCAACACGTATGTCCATTTTATATCTGTATGTGTAATGTGTGTGGCCCTAATTCTGCACTTAATTTACATAGCATTACCCCGGGTGGGGGTTATTTCATATTTGCGCACACACACAGGCTGAATTAAGTTTATATTGGCACCTTTAATTCTTTCTTTAATTTATTTAATTCTTTAATTTCTTTAATTTTCTTATTTTTGAGTGACTGACTTTGCACCCTTAATAATGTTCTTTTAACAGAATTTGGATATGCAGGTTCCTGTAAACAAACACTGAAAATGCTGCCATGTGGCAGCATAGGGACACAGGGTTTGAACCTTTAGATCAGTCATGCAGACCTCTGGGCTAATCTGATAGCGATAGGTTCTTACCCTTCCTGTGGCCTAGCTCCAGAGGGGGATGAGATGCACACTATTAGTAGCTTTCACAGCTGGTGTTGACAGCAAAGGAAGGGTGAGCCACGGGATGATGGATTCCAGTCCAGGTTTGCAGGAAAGTGTGCTCTGCTGGCCACAGACTCTTCTGCCCATTTCCTGCAGCCTGGCCTCTTTTGCTGTGTCCCAGCACCTCATCCAGACTTCTTATGCTGTCCCTGTCTCCCTCTCTAGGCTTCTTTTTCCCCCCTAACTCTCATGCTCTCCCGTATACCCAAACTCTTTGTCCAGACAGGCCCAGTTTTCCCACCCAGCCTCCTTGCCCAGGCAGGGCCAGTCCCAGGTCTTCCACCTGGTTCTTCGCCCAATCTGTAGCTACCCCACTGCCCCCAGCCTGGATTCCAGCCTCCATCCTGGTGCTCCTCATCCAGTCTCTCTCTCCCCACCATCTCGCTGGCTCCTCATCCCAATTTCTTTGCACAATATGTGCCAGCTCCCTGTCAGATCTGTCCATCCCTGCTGCCCCTGTTCTCCCGCCTCCCTTGCTGTTTTCTAGTCCCAGGCTCCTTTTCCCAGGCTCCTCTTCCCCACACATCTCCCCTGCCCCTCTCTCCTCCAGATCCAATCTCCTTACTGAGCCAGTACCAGTCTCCCCTACCCAAGTCCCAGTCACCGTCTCACTCCGCTCCAGATCCAGTGTCACCAGCGCCTTGTCCCAATGTTCTTTCCCTCCCCACTGCTCCAGCTTGTGTCTGCTCTGCATTCAAGTTAGGTGTCTTCCCTTTCCACACAGGCAGGGTGACAGCAGGAATCGTTGCGAGCACCAGTGTGCCAGATTCTCTGCTCTGCAGCTTACCGCACTCAGAGCAGCAATTACAGCGAAGGTTGGGCTTTGCCCAGATCTGGAGCAGATGTGTTGGTGATGATGCATGCGAGGTGGGTCAGAATCTGCACTAAAGGCTTGTGTGTGTGTGAGGCCAGATTTGTGGGAGATTATAGCTGCTAAAAATCAAAAGCTCAGTGGGTGCAAAGTGCAGTTTATTTTTAAAAAGGTGTATAACGTGGAAGCAGATTTTCACAGGCATGGCAAAAGGCACCCTCTTGTCAAACACAAGGCCTAGCCCTTGTTGTAATGCCTGACCGACAGAGCCAGGTCCTGGGACCCCTCACCATCAGCCCAGGGAAGCGGTTGGTAAAGGCTGAAGAGTGATGCGATCCCAAGGCAGTGACTGCTAGGCAGGTCTCCCCTGAGATTGGAAGCAGTGATTGTTGAAGACCATTGCTCTAACCCCTGAGCTACAGCACCAGGCCATGCTTCACGTCCCTGCTTCAAAGCACAAGGGAGGAGAGGGGAGTAAGAGCTTTTCCTTGCCAAGGACATGGGCAAAACAATGTATTAGTCCCTGTCGTTCCCCCCCCACCCCCCCTCCTCTTTGCCAAACAGCTGAACCAGTTGGGTCGAAATAAAAATAATTATTATTCAGCCTGGTGTAGGCAAAATGTCAACCCAAAGTTCTTAGCAACAGGCTCCTAAGTGTCAAGCAGCCTTACCAGGCACCTCCATTAGCCTCGTCTATGATATGCACTGGCCTCCATTCTGACATTCTGCTGGAAGTGAAGCCATGGCCGCAGGAGTGAGCAGGCAGAAATAGGGATCAAGTTGTGGTTTTTTTAATGATATGAAAGGGAAAAAGAGCTGGCAGAGGAAGTGAACAGGGCTGTGCTAGGCTAGATGATGCACTCGCTGCCTAATGCACTCGCTGTGCTCTAATCAGACAGGAACTGGAAATTAAACCAAATTGCCGTGCCAAGTTTTCTGGCACATCAGGCCTCCCTGCCATAGTATGGGGCATTAATTTGCGTGCTAAGACACTAGAAATCCCCTCTTAGACTTTGCCAGTGGGTGGAGATGTCACTTGTCCTGAATTTTTGCCATTCACTCCTCTTCTGCAATGTGTGTTTGTGGGGCCTCCTGCAATGAGTGATTGTTTCATGATGTGGCTAGTGGACTAAGTTAGGGGAGGGAACACTTTGGAAAGCCACAGCAGCTGCATCGCCCAAGCAGGTGGATCTAGTTTAATACAAAGAACCCCAAGGGCTGCACACATGTACAGCAGGTTCTTAAAGCACCACAAAGGCCATTGAGCTACAAGGCTTCTGCCACAATGTTTCAGTTTGGCATTAAACAGTAAGAAATTACGCATTTTGGCTGCAGAGGTTCCAGTGCAGGAGCAGGGATGTTTGGACTTGGCATCCGGCAAATATTTAATCTAATTAGCTCCAGAGCTGATTGATTGTCTGTTGCAATTTATCATTGGTCATGGCAAAGGCTGTTGGCTGGGGAACACGCAGTAGCACTCCGTTCCACTCCTTACAGAAGAATCTGTGAGACAGCTCCAGGGAACAGGAAAATGGAGCAGAAGGCACTCCTCCCTTCCTTCCACACCCCTCCCCCCCAATTCCATTTTTTAAGATGTTTTTTGCATGGATTCCACTTTAGCCCCTGCCAGCGCCCACAGATGGGACAGACGGTGAGATTGATCCCTTTAGTGTAAATAACTTTCTATAAACTCAGGGCAATGGTGCCTGCTGGAAATGATTTTCAGCTGTAAAACAAAAAGGGGCTACCCACCGTGTGTGAACTTTGGGCCTGCAACGAGTGATGCCCCTTGCAGCGAAGTACAGATCGGAGGTATGCATGCATGCTAGTGAAAAATTGCTTGCGTGCTGCGTGAAGCCTTGGAGGCTTTATCAGCACTGCACAAGGGTGAGCCAGTAGGTCAGCCTCCTTGCCCACTCACTCTTCTGATACAAGTACCAGAAGGGTGCCTGTAGTGATACCATAGATGTATCTCCTCTGGGGCCTGGCCTGCCCCGTTCAACCATCAGAAGGTAATGACCGCTTTGAACCAGTCAACTAGAAGTAACAAATTCTAGATCCCCTTCCCAACAGGGCAGGAGGGTCTGTTATAGTAACAGGTAGTGCAGTAAAATGAACATTCAGCTATGCAGATGGCTTTGGCCTCTGCCAGCCTTCAAAAATGTCTGATTAAGCACCCTGGAGCCTAGCCCGTACTGAAACGGAAGCCTTTTGAAGAAAACTTAGGTGCAGCCTCGTGCGGTAGTGGGGACTTAGTAGTTGAAGGCCTCCAGGGTCTTGCCCAGTCTGACTTCTCTGCTGCCCACTTTGTTCTCATGCTGTTCTGTTGATTCCATGGTACTCTTTGCCCACTACCCTCTTCCCACTCCCCCCCCCATTCCCCTTGCCCTAGTCACTTCAGACCCACTCAATTTTCTCTGTCTTTGACACTGTCCTTAAACCCTATAGCCAAAACTGGCCTAATTTAAGGACAAGAGTAGGTACCGCCCTCAGGAATCCTCTTCTTCCAAATACTGTACCTTGGTGGAAACTCAGTGTCTGTATAATCCTACTGCTCCACACTCCAGCTCTGTACAGTTGGCTGTAGTTAGAGGCGAGGGTGGGTTCTGTTAGATCACTCCTATGGGAGTGATTTTTAGCTCCTAGCACAAATTGCTTCTAATGGATTTGTAACTTTTAAACCAATTTACTGCGCCTACAAAAAATACTCTTGAAGGGACGGTTCTCCTTTGAGTGATTGCTCATATGCATTCCACTTAGGTGTGTGTGCGCCCTTGTGCATGGTTCCCGGACAACTTTTTCCCCCAGCAGCCCCTGTAGGGGCCAGTCCCAGCACCCCCTGGAGTGCCGCCCTCATGCTGTGGTACATAGGGCACCGCCGGCCCCTCCCCTCCTCAGTCCCTTCTTTCCGCCCATGACGGTCGCTGGAACAACTCTTGCTGCATCGCAAGTATTCTTCCCCTTTATTGTGTGTGTTAGTTAGCAGTTCTCCTTGAACTCAGTTAGTTTTTAGTTGAGTTAGGAATAGGAGAGCCCTAGGGCTCTAGTAATCCAGCCATGCCGGGCTCGCCGGGGTTTAAACCCTGCACTGGCTGCAGGAAGGCTTTCCTGGTCAGTGATCCTCACGATCATTGCCTCGGAGAGCAGCACGGTAAGGATCGGTGCCGTATTTGTAAAGCCTTTAAGCCAAGGACTCAAAAGGAGAGAGAGATCCGGCTAAAGGCTGTCTTAATGGAGTCCACCTTGCATCCGGCATCTGAGCCGACTCGGACTCCATCGGCACCGAGTGTTTTGTCGGTGCAGAGCGCTCCGCCGGCACTTGGCACCGGAGAGAAGAAGTGCCGCCAGCGCATAGAGCGCTCTGCCTCTCCCGCACCGCAGGAGTGGCCGGGGTCGAGCCCAGCAGTGCTGCAGCTCATGGATGAGCCACTGGCATCGACACACAGGGAACCTCCCCCGACTCCTGGGAGTGGGGAACCCCCTGTCCAGGACCCTTCTACGCCAGAGGCCTGTGAGGTGGCTTGAGCCTTGCTGGCCTTGCCCACGCCTGCGGCCCTTCCTCGGCTGAGGGAGTCAGGGCCTGTGTCCTGGGGCAAACCCGTGATGGGTGTCCCTGAAGGGTGGGCGCGCCCGGCCCCAGAGCTATGGCTGCCCACCACCCAGTGCTGGAGAGTTGAGTTGGATAGCGCCTCTCCCTCTTCATCTTCGGACGAGCTTCTCAGCACTGGTCCCCGTCATCGAGACAGCACCGCTCCAAGTCCCTGTGGCCTGCTGACCGCTCTTGGCACTCAAGCTCCAACTCGGCACCGAGGCAACGTGCTTGGCACCGTTCATTGGCACCGGGGAAGAGGCGATGAAAGTCTTCGATCCCTGGCACCAAGCATCAGCACCCCAGATGGCACCGCCGCTCCTCGGGATCATCCGACAGTGGGTCCCAAAGCGGCTCTTCCCGGCGGCACCGTTCCCCCGGCTCGGGCTCCCAGAGGACCCGGTGCCGGGAAGAGGTACAGTCCCCGGCACCGGGTTGGCCCCAGCCCCTGTGGCAGTGGCCATACTGGGAGTCTTGGGGAGGCCAGTTGGGGCAAGGAACTGTCAGCCCCTGCCTCTGTGGCCCAGCAAGCTCCCCCACAGGCACTGTCGATGCAGGAGAGGGACCACTCCCAGGAGGGGGAGTCGAACCCTGGGGAGTGCCCCTCAACAGGACCCTGCCACCTGTCCTCTTCTTTGTCGCCGGACGAGGCGGCCTTCAGGGACCAGGGGGCCCCTCTTTTATTGATTTCAGGGCCCATCAGGAGCTCCTGAAACAGGTGGCTTCCAACCTTGACCTGGAGGTTAAGGTGCTGGAGAAAGAGGTGGATTCCCTCTTTGGGCATGTGGGGACCCAAGGACCTTCTAGGGTAGCCCTCGCCGTTCACGAAAGGGTGTTGCGCCTGGTCAAAGCTGTCTGGCAAACCCCTTCCTCGGTCACCCCAACCTCCAAGGGCACCGAGAAGAAGTACTACGTGCCAGCCGAATGGCACGAGTACTTGTACACTCACCCAGCCCCAGGGATTCTGGTTGTGGATGCCGCTAATCAGAAGGAGAGACAAGAGGCCCAGAGCGCCACTCCTAAGAACAAGGAAGGCAGGAAACTAGACCTCTTCAGCAGGAAGGTCTACTCCACGGGGATGCTCCAGTTCAGGGTGGCTAACCACCAAGCCCTCCTGGGCAAGTACAATTTGAACCTTTGGGACTCTATGCGAAGATTTGCAGAGTCACTGCCCCAGGACCAAGCCGTGGATTTTGCCACGTTCCTGGAGGAAGGACGGACTGTAGCCAGCACAGCCTACAGACTGCTTCGGACACTGCGGACACAGCCAGCAGGGCAATGGCCTCTGCCATCGCCATGCGTCACGCAGTGTGGTTTCAGTCCATGGGACTGTCCCAGGAGGTGCAGCACTCCGTTCTCAGAGAAGACAGAGGTGAAGCTGCACACCCTGAGGGCCACCTTCCCCTCCCTGGGACCAGATACCCTGCAGGCAGTGAGGTTACACTCACCAGCAGCTGCAGCTCCGGCCACAGCAGCTGCAACCTGGGCCACTGCCTAGGCCTGCCCCCCTCCCCCAAACACACACACAAAGGGTAGGGATAGGAACAGGGGTTTTGGGCGATGCGACTGCTCCGGGTCTTCCGCCGCTTCCCACAAAGGACCCTCCCAGGGCTCAAAGGGAAAGCACCAGTTTTGACGGTGTGCCTGAGGGTGGCACCAGGACCACCACCCCACCCCCACCCCCATATTTGCCCCTATCCTATCCTTCAGGAACAGGCTGAGGTAGGGCCTCAGCCTGTGGCGGGGCATCACATTGGACTGCTAGGTCTTGGAGGGCGTAACCTCTGTACACGGTGTCCATCTTGTGGCTTCCCTTCCCCGTCCCTCTTCAGGGACCCATCTCACAAGCAATTGCTCCTTCAGGAGGTCCACTCTATCCTGTACAAAGGGGCCATAGAAACGGTTCTGCCGCTCGAGGTGAGGAAAGGGTTCTACTCAAGGTACTTCCTCATCCCCAAAGCCAAGGGAGCCAGGAGGCCTATCCTAGACCTGCGCAGGTTAAACAGGTTCATAAAGAAACTGAAGTTTCGCATGGTGTCCTTAGCAGCCATTATCCCTGTACTGAATCCAGGA
This sequence comes from Mesoclemmys tuberculata, assembly GCA_007922155.1. NCBI lineage: Eukaryota > Metazoa > Chordata > Testudines > Chelidae > Mesoclemmys > Mesoclemmys tuberculata. Next base: position 6,586,273 of record ML675621.1, read on the forward strand.
GCTTGGTTTGCCACCCTCAACCTGAAGGATGCGTATTTCCACAGCTCCATCCTTCCTGCCCACAGGCGATATCTAAGGGTCATGGTGGCCATTAACAGTTTACAGCCTTGACCTGTCTTCCTCTCCCAGGGTGTCCACCACGTGCATGGCAGTGGTGGTGGCCTACCTGGGATGCAGAGGGGTTCAGATGTTTCCCTACCTGGATGACTGGTTGATTATGAGCAAGTCCAGGTCTCAGGTGTACGAGGCAGCTTCCCTTGTCCAGGCCACCTGCAACCGTCTGGGGCTGCTCATCGATGAGCAGACATCAACGCCGTCCCCAGTACAGCGCATAGCATTTATAGGGACTTCCCTAGACTCAGTTCGGGCCAGGGCCTCCCACGCTCGAGGTTCAAGGCCATGTCAGCGATAATATCACAACGCCAGAGGTGCCCCAGTATGAAAGCCAGGCAGTGCCGTCAGCTGTGGGCCACATGGCCTCATGTATGTATGGCGTGAGGTAGCTGACCTCTATGTGCCCAGCAGGCACTCCCTGCACAGAGAGGTCACAGTGCCCCCCACAGTGCTGGTGTCACTCCAGTGGTGGAGGAACCCTGGGACCGTGATGGAAGGGGTTCGCTTCAGGGATTTGACCCCCCCCTCGGTCACCCTGATCTCCGATGCGTCAGACCTGGGCTGGGGGGGGTCCACATCCGCAGTGGCCTGAGTGCTCAGGGCTGCTGGTCGCAGGAGGAGACCGCCCTCCACATCAATGTAAACGAACTGGCTGGCTTGCAAGGTTTTCCTTCACTTTTTATTGGGCAAAATGAAACAGGTGCTGACAGACAACACCGCAGCGATGTATTATGTAGACAAACAAGGGGTGCGCGCCTCAGCTCTGTGCCAGGAAGCGCTTTGAGACTTCGCAGTGAGGCACGGCTTTTGTTTACCCACCTCTCACCGCTTGGAGGGCAGGAACAACAAGGCAGACCACCTCAGCAGGTCGTTTCTACCCCAACACGACTGGTCTTTGCAGCCAGAGGTAGCAACCAGGATTTTCCACGAGTGGGGTGTTCCCCCACTGCACCTGTTCGTGTCGTCCTGGAACAGGAAGTGCCTGAGGTTCTACTCGCTCCAGCGTCGCGAGCCGGGCTCCCTCTCTCATGCGTTCCTCATCGAGTAGATGGGGACCCTCATGTACGCGTTCCCCCACATCCAGCTATTGCCCAAGGTCCTCTTGGCCGAGGACAGTATTGGTTCAACATGCTGCTGGACCTGTTCTCTCAGAGCTGTGGTCAACTGCTGCACCCCAACCTGGACTCCCTGAACCTGATGGACTAGAGCACAGGTGTCAAACTCAAGGCCCGTGGGCCAAATCCAGCCAGCCGGCTTGTGGCATTCAGGCCCGCAGTAAAAGTGCGCGAGATCTCGCGGCAGCGCATGCTACTGCAAGATCTCGTCTCAGAAAGGAAAAGGCTGTCTCTGAGTCTCCTACCCTACTGCCGAATTCAAGTGTGCAGTGAGATTTCACAGCGGCGAGTGGAGCCTGCGAGCACTGGTGAGTCCCTGCTTCCAGTCCCACTCTGCTGCCGAATTTCACCCCGCGGGGAAATTTCTCGGCGGCGAGTACAGTATATGAAGTGGAATAGAGCATGAGGTGTTTTAGTGTACTGTGTTAGGTGTTTAGGTTTTATGGAATGTGTGGCCCCCTTGAACTTAATTTAATTAAAATGTGGCCCACCATACGAAGTGAGTTGGACACCCCTGGACTAGAGAGTCTCTGGCTGACTGAGGCGGAGAGAGCCTGCTCGGAGCAGGTCCAAGGCGTTCTGCTGGGTAGCAGGAAACCCTCCACGCAGATTGTGTACAGGGCCTAGTGGAGGTGGTTCACCTGCTGGGCGGAGTCATGGGGCGTAACCCCTGGTGCATCCCCCATGCAGGCATCCTACAGTAGCTGCTGCAGCTTAGACTCCAGGATTTAGTGCTAGCCTCCCTCCGGGTGCACCTAGCAGCCGTCTCGGCTTTCCATCAGCTGTTGGAGGGGCGGTCCCTGTTTTCCCACCCTGTGTCAGTGAGGTTTCTTGAAGGGGTTGAGAAGCTTTACATGCAGGTCCATAACCCGGTGCCTCCCTGAATCTGGTCCTCCCTAGACTGACAGGGCCCCCGCCCTTGGCCACCTGCTGATCCTGTCCTGGAAGGTGGCCTTCCTTGTGGCCATTACCACAGCTAGGAGGGTCTAGCTAAGAGCTTTGACCTCAGAGCCCCCCCATACCGTGTTCTTCCGGGATAAGGTACAGCTGAGGCCACATCCAGCTTTCCTGCCAAAGGTAGTTTCCTAATTCCACTATAACCAAGACATTTTCCTCCCCGTGTTTTTCCCTAAACCACACAGGTTGGAGAAGGAGAGGAGACTACACGCCCTGGATGTGAGGAGGGCCCTGGCTTTCTACCTGGAGAGGACAAAGCCATTCCAGAGGACCACGCAGCTCTTCATTGCAGTGGCAGACAGGATGAAGGGATCCTTGCTCTCCACCCCGTGCATCGCCAGATGGATTACCACCTGCATCATGTTCTGCTACGAGTGCGCAGGCGTCCAACTCCCAGGGATCGTGACAGCGCACTCAACGAGGGTCCAGGCCGCCTTCCTGGAAAGGGGCCACCTGGTCTTTGGTGCACACCTTTGCCTTGCACTACGCCATCGTACAGCTCACCGGTGACTCCTACCCACCTCCAGGTATGGCTTGTTAATTACCTAAGTGGAATACATATGAGCAATCACTCGAAGGAGAAAACGTGGTTACTTACCAGTAACTGTTGAGCTGTGTTGCTCATATCCATTCCACACTCACCCCCCCTTCCCTGCTGTTGGAGTCAGTAGAAAGAAGGGACTGAGGAGAGGAGGGGTGGGTGGCGCCCTATGCACGAGGGCACGCACAGACCTAAGTGGAATGGATATGAGCAATCACTTGACGAACAAGTTACTAGGAGGTAACCATGTTTTTCCAAGACTGAATGGTAGATAATCATGAGAGAAGTTGACTACACCTAAAGAACTTACAGTTCTGATGCAGCGTGGAGTATTACCCTCCTCAGCCCTGCTTCAGAGCATATTGTAAGCAATGCCAGAGTCTTAACAGTGCAGAATCAGATCAGTGATTGGAGCTGTTACTTGCCAAATTACATTTAGCAAATGACTTGTACATTATGACTGGCCAAACTGTTCCTGTGTACGCATCTTTTCTAAGCAGCTGGGAAACCAAATCCACCCTGGCACAGCCTTCTAGAGTCAGCAAGTGGGAACAAAGGCAGACAGCAGTACAGTAGGAAGATGAGGGAAAACTCAGCCACACAGATCCTGGGACATTAGTGCATTGAGCCAGCTTATCTGTCCTGCCATTGATTCCCAGCTAAGCAAACCCTTCCCCTCTCCCCCCAAGGGATAGAAGCCAGAGATGAACAATGTCATATTTAGCAGCACTCAGTAACAGAGAATTTGACTAGGAGGCTATACCAAGCTGTACATGGGGAGGGGTTTCTTTAGGTATAAGATTGAGGATAATAATTAAGCTAAGGTGGTCTTTTGTACCTTCACCAACTGCCAATGTCTTTCTGCAGAAAAAAATTGGTCTTGTATTCTCCGTTCATGTCCCAGGAAGCTATCAGAGACTGTTTGCTGACACTGATCATTGTATTGCCTACAGAACGGGGAAAGTATAGAACACTGTTGCATAACCTATTCTATTCTACATTTCCTGTATCTAAATTATTTTGATGAGCCTGCAACAGAACACCCACTTGCTTTATCATTTATTGGAGTTGGAGGTGGCTTCACTTTCCACCATTTTTTCTGAACCCCTTATAGTAGTTAAGAACTCTATACCGTTCTCCACACTTCCTTTCTGCTTGGTGGCTTCTTTATCTTCCTAACAGTCAGACATTGTCACTGAGGTTTCTGTTCTTGATGGAGAAGCTAGTCTCTGTGGTTATAAAAGCTGTCTTGACAAGTATGATGGAATTCACAAATCCCAGGCTAAACACCAACTTTAACACACATCACAATAAAGCGGAACAGAAGATCACAAGGTAAATTAAAACTGGAAGACCATGTAAAACTATTAACTTGCTAGGAGAGAGTCAAGAGATGAGAACATTTAAAGTGTTTTTCCCAAGGAAAAACTATTAACCACAGCCTGACACACTGTTAGTTATATTAGCTATTGTTTCCACTGAATAGTTAACCTTAGTTCCAAGACTTAGACTAATTAAAATTCTCCAACTTTTATACGTCACTTCTAAACATGAACTGTGCTTGCTTAGCTGTAATTGTTAAATCAAGACACAAAGTTTAGAAGTGACATTAAACTGTCTAGAACCAAGTGTTCAAATGCATATTAAGAGTTTCCAGCAGGGGTCACTGTTTGGACAAAGCTGCATACATGCTTGTCCCTTGTAGTATATACTTTATGTAATGAACTCCATTAGGACTGTTTTAGGTGGTAAGCATACTTTACAGTATATTGCAGAGACATTGGGGTGCTCCACAATACTATTATCTCCAGGTAGTTCATCCAGTAAGAATAGATCTCTGTTGGAATATTAACAGCTCAAAATACCACCCAAATGTGTTATACAGAGACCAAAATTGAGCTTTGTAAAAGCACCTCTAACATATACACATTGACTTTTAAAAAAATATCTTGATTGCTGGAGGCTTTAAAGCCCATCCTTCAAAATGACAGTTCTTAAAAAGTTAGTAATTTAATCCCCATTGTAGTCTAGCTGCTGCAGACTACTTTTAAAACACAAAAACAAACAAAACCGTTGGTCCAAAATGAATATAAAACTCTCAAGGAGTCTGCGTTGCATAAACAAATACTGGGCTTGTCACAACTGACATGTCATTAACTGACAATCAGTAAAAGCTCTTGGATCAAAACTCTCAAAAAAAGCACTGGATTTCATTTAATGCATATTTTTAAAAACTTTTATTTAACCGATCATATAACAACAATTGTGTACTCATACCCCTTGCACATCACTATAAAATAAATTACAAGGCAGAAGGAAATTGGTAGTAAATTAAACCAAAATCAGTACATGAAGGGTTAAAGCTGAAATTCTGGTGTTAGATCCCGCACCATGTAGACTTAAATCTAAATATAGAGGGAAGAAGGAAGTTCTTAACTCAATGTGGAGTAAGGTTTTTGAAAGACTAAACATGATTGTTCAAATCTTATTAGTGAGCTTGCCAAAAGAGCCATGGGATAGGCTGTGCCTTGTGAGGCAGAACTAAAATATAGCTCAAATGGAAGTTTGTTATAGGGTGTAGACAAGTTTCTGGAAAAGGATAATTTTTGTCCCCTGGATCACAAATCCAGTTCTGTGTTAAAAAAGCAGACTTACTACCAGCTGCTAGATTTTAAAAGTATGTTTTATTGCAGAATTAGAAAAAGATTGTTTATAGTGTATCAGTAACTGAGACGGTAAATGGGTGTAGTAAACAAGATAGTCAGAATTTAGCCAATTTGTAGTTTTTCATTGTTTCATAATCTGTGTGAAACCAGCAACACTATGGCATTGCATATAGCTCTTTTCTTCACATTTTAAGGGTGCTTTTATTTTTTCTTCAATGCTTCAGTCAGCTCAGGAACTACCTGCAAATTTAAACAGATACAGTAAGAATATACAAATTTAAAAAAGTGGTGGTGCTAGAGACAGGTTTAAAAAGTATGTTTAAAGCTTATAAGCCACTGACAAAATACCAAGATGGGATCTGATAGGCCAAGCCCTCACTTCTTGAATTACAGCCTAATGAACTGTTTAGATTTAACTTGTCTAAAAACATGTACATTTGCATACTGAGCTCACCCCAACTGAAGGCCGGCCGGACTCTAATCTCAACCTGCTAATGGAATAACCACTTTTTGGAGATATACGGCGATGTCTGCGTATTGAACATTCTACAATTTGCCTGTTCAATATTTAAATAATATTTGGTGATTTTCAATAGAAAAATTAAGATGCAGCAATGTTGATGCTATGAGGAGCACCTCTGTCATTACTGTAAAACTTTGTAAGATAGTTACAGCCCAATTCTTTTCCTATTGAAGTCAGTGGAATTAGAACCAAACAGACCATTTAGTATATGAAGATCTTTAAAACAGTTAACAGTGCTGTTCCCAAAATTTCTAATTCCAGCCTGGTTAAGGATATCAAATTGCATTAGGACATTACAGTATGTTTATACAATTTATGCAGAAAACTGGTTTAGTTGCTCTTAATTTTAAGCCAAATTTAATTCTGAAGAGATGAGAAAGGGATAGGCAATAAGCCTGCACCATGGCCAAAAAAAGAGTTTAAGATAAAATGCATCTACAAGTCAGTATGCACAAATTTAGGAAGGAAGTAATAAGAAATGGAAATGCTGATTTAACTAGCATTAAACAATCCTTTTAAAGTGAGTCAGTGCCCAAGTCTTGGCACCTGCTGTGGTTCTGCCACTGAAAGCACCAGCCATGCTGCACTGTCATTGACTAGCACTAGGAAGCAGTTATGCATGTAAAGAGCTGGAAGATTAGTCTATAGAATACACCTGAAAACCGATCCTAGTCACTTGTGTAAAATATCAATTACCTTGTCTTTCAAGGGGGGCTGCACATTGCCCCAGCTCACCGAGATCCCAGCTGAACTCACCACTGGTGAGTATAGCCTCTCAATTATTTAAGAGATCTACATTTCCATTAGGTGGAACTAATGTGTTCGTACAAAATTTATTAAGGAAATTGTCTACATGTTGTTTCTTCCGAATGTCACTTTGTCTCCAGCTTATTAAAAGGCCCATGTTTACTGCCGAGCCAGCAGGCATTAGTTCAGGAATGGCATTAAGTGCTGGCAGTGTTTCTCCCTGCTCTCCTCAGTGGATATGGTATGAGCTCATGCCAGTCATACAGATTACATGCTAACAGAGCCCCAAGTGTAACCTGTAGCACCACTGACGTTCCACATTACAGTAAACAGGTTTTATGGGTGAAGTAGGAATTCAGGTGATAAACCTCTTAATGTTCGGAAACTGACAGGCTTTATCTACTTCACACTGTACAAAACCAAAACTGTTCCAGAGCTATCACTCAAACTCTATTCACTCATATCTAAGTTCAGCGTGAAGTCCATGTTTGGTCAGATTTCAACTAACTAAAAAAAAATTTAGGGATTGTTCAGTATTTGGTCTTTTTCTTTTCTATAATAAATTCAAAAAAGGAAACCAAATTGTTAGTTTCTGAAAGTGAAGCATTTGGGGTAACAACCAACAAAATCAATCTTGACTATTTATATCTGCTGTAATGCGAGAATGATACGCAATGGTAGCAAAAATTAAATGCCTTCAATACGCAACACAGATCAGAGGCGAATGAAGGAGGGAAACTCTACCTTGAGGAAACAGACTCCTTCATAGAAAGAATAAGATTCCACATAATACTACAGATAAAACACCTCTCAGTGTGTGGGAGATCCTTGCCTACTAAGCACAATTACTCTTCAGAGCCTAGCATACAGGATGGATGCACTTTTTGCATTTTATTTAGATTTGTCCTAATCAATATTTGCAGATTCACAGAATTCCCCCTCCCACATTCACATTATGGGGACTATTTTGATATCTTTTGGACATGACTTTCCCAGGATTAAAAGGAGTCTAGAAAGCAAATCAACAGTAGACAAGAAATAGAACTTGAAACTTTTCTTTCACAAAACTCAAACCTGGCTCCTCAAGCAAGCCCGTTTTACTGTGAAATGAGAGAAAGACAGAAATGTAGAGGGATAGTTGCCCCAAAGTACTTAAGCTTAAATGTGCTGAATTCTCATTAATGTCAAAGGGATTTAAGCCTCTGCTTAAGCACTTTACTGAATGAGGGCCAAAGAGAAGTTCTGATGGGTAAAACAGGTACTGGATCCTCCAAAGGTTATTACTCATGAGCAGCATGATTTATGCAATGATAATAGCTAAAGGAAATCATATTGGAGTTAATAAAATATAGTCCTAATTTTAGGATCAAGATAGAGTTGCCTGCAGTAATATAATGCAAGGCAAACACAACACATCCTACAGGGAGATACCTATACTCATGCAGAAAAACCTCAGTCTAAGATTTATGCAAGTTACAATATTGCTGGCATCAGTGCAGGTTCTAAGAAATTTTGAAGTGCTGTGGGTTGCATGAGAAGCAATTGGTAAAATGAGACTGCAGATCTGGAAAGGGAGGCTGTCATTAAAATGATACAATGATGATGGCCGTGTCAGTCACAGTGAAATGCATGTTTCAATTTCAGAACTGCTAAACTTGAGTAAACATTAGCCCTAAAGAAATACCAAGCTGAACTCCAAGCTCATACAACAATTAAGGCTATCCAGACCTTCACTGCAAAAGTAAGAGTAACTAGCTTCCAAGCAACGCAGAGAGATATCCATCCAAATAGAGGGGAGAAACCAGGGGGTGCTGAAAATAGGGGGAAGGACGTGGTAGCCCAAGACACACAGTATGCAGGACTTATTTTTAATTTCAATTAAGTTTTGGGCTGCACAGAAGAACCAGAATATAGGCTTAGAAAAACGTCATATACCATCTGGGGCTATGTCTACACTAATGGTGGCATATTAGCCGCCGTCAGATCAATTTATCCGGATCGACTGAGCAGAACTGGAGACCCGCTCAATCAACCCGGAAATCGACACTGCTAATCCACCTCCACAGGATAGAGTAACACTGCCTTCCTGTTAGCACAGCGAATTGAAGACACCATGGTAAGCAGAAATTAGGAAGTCAATGAGAGAGAGACAGCAAGCTAATATCCCCCGTCGACTGCCACTGAATTTGGCAGCAAGTGTAGACGTAGTCTTGGTTTTCCAGTGAACTTTGCTTTATGTATGATTCTTTTAGGAAAGTCACTGTGATTTATTCTTGAAAATAAGCTTATAACCTCTGGTGAGAAACTGGAGATGGCAGAAAGTTCCTGATTGAGGGCACTCAATCCAGAATACAGGAATAAATACTCCCCATCCCTAAACAGTGCTCCTCGATGCCCACTGGTGTAAAGGAGCATGAAAAAAGCCTGATTATGAGGAGTTGCAAGAACAACAGACTTAAAGATAAAAGATCTTTAAAAGGGCAGTTTTTCAGCATCTGTAGTAGCTAGTTCTACACCTTAAATCTTCTGACAGGTTTACGATTTAATAAAGCCGTGATCCCAGGACACAGTTATGGACTATGGACTACAGAGTGTCACGTTTTAAACATCAGTTTGAGTAAATGAACAAAGGCATCTAAGCCTCCTCCTGTATTTTAGGGTTTCTTCCAGAAAGAGTCTGATTTAATACAGATTATTTTGAATTGTCTTCCTAGTTCAGACGTCATTACACAGAGCTCCCACCTAGGCGTGGTGGTTTTTTTTAAAATAGTAAGCTAAACTTCTGATAAACAGGAAGAGCAGGTGCCACCGTAATACAGAGATGCACAGACAGCAATTTAAAGATTAATATTTAAATTTGTCTACATGGAAATGAAAGGAACACTTTCCAACAATTATCAGGAGTGGTTCTCAAATACAAGCAACCCACATGCGGTGGCAGACACCATATTTTTTCCCTAGCACCTTCTTCAATACTTTTTTATTATTACTTCAAAACTTCACAAAGGAGCAAGTCAAAATATGTATAAAGCTTTAAGAGACAAAGGGGTTTGTTTTCTCTCAAGGTTAGACTTACCTTAAATAAATCTGCTACCAATCCATAGTCCGCAACCTGGAAAATTGGAGCTTCTGGATCCTTATTAATAGCAACTATGGTCTGAAAGTAAAAACAAAATCATGGTTAAAATATACAGCTGTAGATTATAATTTTTCCAGTACAAAAAGCATGCCTTAAATTCACACTGGAATACTAAACCAAGCAGATATGGTCAAGAGCATTTAACAAATGCTTCCCATTTCTGCCTTGAAAACAACTATACAGGAAATCTCAATAAATGAACTAAATGTGTACAATAATAGAGGAAAAGTTTAAGGTCTGACTATTTATGCTCATTTGGTCAAGTGCATTTGACCAATGTTTAAGGCAGAAATGGAAACCAAGACTATAAAGTAAATCTCAATAAGTGAACTAAAATGTCTACAATAAATAATGGAAATGCTTATGTTCTAACTATTCCATGCTCAATTAACAGGGCTGTCACTTGATGTAGGAAGAAGAAAAAAAAAGGATAGCATTTTAAGGGTGTATCAGAAAAAGGTAAATCCACTAAAAAAGGGTCATGACATTTAACAAAGAAAAACAGTCATTCTGAAGGGGAAAAAAAAAGCATGAAGCCACACACTGGAGACTTCAATGTTAATTTTTTTTTAATGTGGGAAAAATCATTTAGTTCACTGCAAGGTGGAAAAGCATATACTATTAAAATCCCAGTGCTAAGTTCAGTAAAAATCCCTCTCCTAAAGGAGAGTCTGTACCTCTAGACCAAATCACTTCAAAATAGCTTCATGATAGTTTCCACCACAAAGACTGCGGCAGCCCAGATAAATAGTCTATTGTGGGATAAGGAGAGCTCTGTAAACGCAGAAAACTATATAACTCACAAAATAAACACTGTACTGGCTATGGTTATAGCTACCACCTAAGCACTGCCAAGTTTAAACCCCAATTCAAAGCTGTGAGAATCCACATAAGTATTCTAAACCAACAGATTCTTCATACATTTATCTGCCATTCCAAGAGACCTTTCATTCAAGTGTCTTTTTTCTCCATCCACTATAAGTATTCTACCAAAATCATTAATTTTGCTCAAAAGGTTTGGTGGCAATAACTCAATGCAACAAGGTTAGAAAATTCTGTTTCTAAATCACAAAAATGGTTTTCTTCACAGCTCATTTATATTATGTGACATCCCAAAATGAAATACCTCACCATCTTTGTAAGAAAGAAAAACCTACCTCAGGGCTCCCATAGCCCTCTGACTGCTAGTGAGCAGTTCTGCCAAGACCACCTCATTTGATACATTCCCCAGGATTTTTTGTTAAATTAGTCTAGATGATTTTAACTGTGACAACTCTAACTAGATTGACATTCAAAATCCGTGCCTCCTACTAAAAGTCGTACACTCTAAAAGCAGTATCCAACCTGTGGCAGGTGTGTTGAGGGTGTTAATGCATGAACAAACAGATTTTCTTTAAGTTTGTTCCTTCAGACATGCCATATGATTTTTAAAGAGAAGTGTTTGAATCCACCTGCAGCCATAGGAGCAGCTAATGTTCTTTCCCAGCTCCAGCTGCCCTGTTGGTTGCCTGAACCACTGCAAGAGAGGGAGGAGAATGCTGCTCCAGTGCTGTTTTCCTGCTGGGGTATGGAAGCCCACAGGAGAGCAGAATGGGAGCTGGACCAACTTCACTTGGAGCCTACAGACACAACTAGCACAGGATGTTTCCTCCCCTATATAGCCACCCATCATGGCTCCTCGAGTCTCTTCCCCAGCCTTGTCACCAATTAGAGTAGCATGAGAGTTACTCTAACTTCTGCCAACTGGCAGTGTTCCCTTGAGAACCATATTCCCAAGGAGTCAGCCTCACTGCAGGGTGCTGTGGCCACTCCAACAAGGACTGCTTGCAGGGATGCATAGGAGCTGGCTACACTGGTGTTACACCTGGTGAGGACACCCCTGATCGGGTGCTTGAGGGTGGTTTCTGTTCCTTCTATGCTGTCTAAGCAGGATAAAGGGCACAGGGCTAAAAATCTACACCCAAGTATTGATTGAGCTGCCTTGTCGTGTTGAAACGGCTAGAGAGCACTGCTCTAGAAGAACCTTGTGGTGGAATTGTCTAATAGGCATTCAGAAAAATATTCACCACTTGCCTGTTGAAGAGGGAGATGCACCCTCAACATGGGTAGATTTGTGATCACAAAAAAAACATCAGTTTCTCCTGTCATATACCCACTAATTCAAGGAACCTCAGTCACCTGGATACTTCTTAATCAGAGCTGGTTTCTCAAAACTAAATTAGACTGTGAAATGTGATCTCAATAGCAAAGAATCAGGCAGTCAGCATCTCCTTTCTCCCTCTTCTACACTTTAAAACAAGTGTTTTTAAAATTCATATTCACTACAACTTAGAACTGTGTACTTTGGCAACAAGGCAGACCACAATCTATCTCCAACTCTGTGTGATAATTCAGAGTTTTAAGGGCGCAAAATCAAAAGCAGATGAGAAATTGCAGGCTCATGAAAGCTGATCATATTTTCATCATTTTACAGATCCATCATCCTTTCCATTAAATACTGAAGGAAATAATCATCAGATGTGAACTTCTGAGAAACAACAAAAAAACACTATACCATTTAGGGTTATCTAAGAGGTAAAGTCTCTCCACTAAAGCCCTAAAATAATAGGTCTTAAATATACTGTCTGAAAACACTAATCTTTAACAACTTTTCAGTAGCTTTGAAATATTTTTTTAATCACAGTTCTGTAAAATGACTGGATTGAGTACATTAAAAAAATTATGCTAATCCGATTGCTTGTAAACTAGGCAAGATGTATCTCAAAAAAGCAAACCTCTTAGAAGGGAAAGAAATTGTGAATCCATAAAAGAAAAAACAACTAACGCAGACCATGCCTTCTGGAAAACTGATTTTTCTACCTTGTTGTAGAAGTACAAATAAATTATACATTTCACTCAGAGAAAGCTTCTCTGACTACTTTTGAGAACATATCCTTAAGCGTGCAAGTTCACAATGCCAGATAATTCACAGTATGGAGGGGAGGGGGGGAAATCACTCAAGACTGTTGCCATGGTTACAGGATTGGTTTTTTTCCATAAACAGTAATATAAAATTGGATCTTTTCAGTAAATACAGTACCTAACTGCTTCTACTAAAAACAGAAGGTCACAGTTCAAGTAAAAGTAAAAATACGTCTTAAGATACACAAGTTTGTTTAAATATAAAATATAAAAGAAAAACAAAACCAAATAGTAGGTGACTCAAATCACCTAATCTTTTATATGTAATTGGGACAAAAAAATTCAAAATTCAGGACACAATATTGAGGAAACAGAGCAGGGGATCTTATGATATTGGCAGGAATTCAAATATTCTTTATTTCAAACTCAAAAAAATTGGAAAGCTTGATATTAAAAATCAAGTATCACTGGTGTAGATACAAACATTAACTGAACTCTCAGGGGTCAAATCAAATAAGTGATATCATATGCACAAATTTGATTGGTAGTAATATAAATTATCCTGATTATAAAAAAGTTATCACCTACAGAACAGTTGGAAAGGACATAGTAAATTACCTACTCTCCCTAGACCTTCATCTAGTGATTACAGCCACAATTTAAGAACCAATGTGGTAGTATGTAATATTACTAATCTCTATCATGTTCCCCACACCTCTCTCGGCTTATCTAGCATAGAAAAGATTAATGCTACACAATTTCACTAATAATAGAGTGAAAAATGCCTCCTCCACTGCAATCCTATTATCTGCATCTCTCCACCTCAATCTCAACTGAAAGCTTTCCCTCTATTGCCAGCAGCATATCCTTTAATTTCTTGCTCAGGTTATTTTTCCAACACTATTAACGCTGAAGAGACTTGGGACACAGCTTGTATGAAGACAGCTATACAAAATGTATTGCATTGCACCTTCACTGGAATTTATACTAATCTAAATCTGGCATCTGACATTCTTGTGTCCCCCCATAAAAGTCTGACATTTCACTTTAAAACACATGCACAAAATTGCAGTATCCAGGAGAAATTAGGTCCTACAATAAGAGCAGATCATCATACTATAGAGTTTGGCTCTTGTGAAGAATATCATTGAACATTTAACCAAGCTAAAATTGTTACTGTGAACAGAAGGGAATTTTAAGAACTTTTCTCCTGAAGTTTCAAAGACGAAAATGATCCAATTTATCCAAGGTGAGAAAGAAATGTACGCTCCACATGTAAAACAATGGGAGACCCTCAATGCTTTAGTTGCTGCTCAGGCTTCAGCAGGATGCCACAGCAGAAACACATTTAAGTCTGTTTGATAAATCTATTTTCAGTCTCCTGAAGAGGTATAAAAAAGGATTGGTTTTAAAAATTACTTGTAAAAAAAAACAAACAATTTTCTACTGCTGGCATTATTAAAGCACATAATCCCACCAATCTATTAGGAAACAGGAGTGTCGACTGGGGAATGACAATTTCCAAATTTAGCCAATACATTTCAGCTACTAATGAGTTAAACCTTTTAAAGTTTTATTACCATTTTATAATAGGTTTCCATTTGAATGGATAAATGCAGGAATGTCAGAGGCATCTTTTACTTTATGGAATAGTAAGTCCATAATTCAAATTGTACATTGTTATGCATGAATTAATATGTCAGGTTCTGAAATGTGTGTGAGTGGGACTATTGTATAGTATTCAAGCATGGAATTTTTGTTTGTACAATACAGTAAATCAATTAGTCTTTTCCAGTGAATGACTTCTGGTTTTGCAACAATTTTCCTTTAAAGGAAAATTTCTTCCACAGTATTTAACGTAATGTAGAATTTAAGAGTTGACATTTTTAATGCAGCAGCACAAACCAATCATCTTTCTATGTACACATTCCACAAATGTTGGAGCAAGTTTTACTGCTATCTGTATTTTGTCAAGGAAAATTTTTCCTCCTTTCAATCTTTTCTAATACATTCAGGACTGTACCTTGCTGTCTTTCATCCCAGCTAAATGCTGGATTGCTCCAGATATTCCAACAGCAATATAAAGTTCCTAGAAGAAAAAGAATTATTACCGTAAGTGATAGTTTCAGTGAGATATTACAAACGTTAACAAAATCAATATTGTAGAGTGTTTTAATATTTAAATAATTTCTGGTCTACATTACTGAAATTCAAGATAGCATTCCCATAGCACAATAGGCAGATATCCAGGGGAAAAGATTTGGGTCTTTTCTCCAGCTGGCCAGTTTTAGGGTGTCAGAAATAAAAAGTCAAAAAAACCCACCGCCAAGCATCTGGCATATGCAAAGAACTACAGTGAGGCCCTGTCTACATCATTTGCAGTGCTGTAAATGCATCCTAGTACATACTATTCCTTAGTTGAAGGATGGGAATGTCACCATTAGACAGTCTTCCAGATTCTCTCAGGGTGGATTTAAAAAAAAAAAAAATAATCACATTTTTTTAAAATTGAAACAGGCTTATTTCTAAAAATAAACTTTTAAAATTCAATTTGAAATTCAGACCCTCAGTTTAAGGCCTAAGTTACTATAATCATTTAAATTAAAACAACAATATTAAGCAGCACGTTTGCTACCAAATTTGAAAAAAAGTCATGCACTGAAATAGTGGAAGTCACTGGTGAAGCACCTGGAATCAGAGTTTGCTGACATGCTAAACCAGCTTTTGAGAGCAGTAACCTCTTCTGCAAGTGCAGAAAAAAATTATTTCTTTTCAGTTTACTCAATTAGTTCAGTGCAATAATATTCATTAAAAGTTAAGAAATCAAGTGAAAGTGGAAAAGGCAGGAAAGCTTGCTTGTAGTCTTCCAATCTATGAATGAAAACTAGGTGAGTGAGCTCTACTAGTTCTAAAACTGAAGGACACAATGACCAGAAACCATCAGTTCAATTATCTAACTACAGATAATTTCGAAAGATAAACTGTTTAACAAATCAGTTTTAAATGTAAAACATGTTTTGATGAACTTTAAAATGTGTCAGCATCAGTAGTTTTATTTAATTAAAAAAATAAAAATATTTTTGTGCATATTTAATTGTATTTTCATCCAGCTTGACACAAATCTCAAGTGAAAACTAATCTAGTAAACATGTAAAAATTAAGAATCTGAACGATCGTAAGGTAAGCTACATAATTGCTTTAAAAAGGTGCATAGATATAGTGAATCCACTAAGTTAGCAAATGTAGTGTAAAGAGTACATTTGGTTTGCAAATGAACACATTTTAATAGTTACCAACAGGAATCAACCTTTCTTTAGGAAAATAACTAAAAATAAAATATGCAAAATGTGATTAAAATCAACTATTATAATCAAGGTTTTCTGCTTGATTTATATCATGACTAAAACCAGTGATTTATATTACTGATTTAAATCAATCCACCCTGCTGCTGTCTGTTTTGCAGACATAAATAGGGCTTAAGTCTCCAGGGCTGCCAATCTGGCAACTTTTACATTCCTTACAATTTAAAATCAGTAAGAATTTATAAGCAAATAAATCCAAATTCTTCAAAAAGGCTTATTAAGATTGGCAGTCTTAATTTACAGAAGAAAACTACTTCCCATTGGTTTGAAAGTCATCCTGACTATAATCTACCCAAAGCCAGGCACATTTTGAACTCCTGGATCAAACAGATTTCTGCAAATAGCCCACATGTCAGTCAACCTTTTATTGTTTGGCTACCTTCAGAAATTCATTGAAGAGAACCAAAGAGTATTTTTCACCACCTCATTCATAAAGACCAAGACAAGGAGCTACTGGCCAGAAGGAAGGTCTAAGTTTAGTCATCATTTTTCAATGCCTCTTATTTACTCACTCCCTATTCAGTGACCTCCAACTTGAAAACAAAAATTAAAACAAGCTAAAACCTATGTTGCAATGTAGAAAGAGTATAATGTACATTATGAGCAAGGATGTAACAGACTATTTTTTTTTTTAAATCAAAAAGTGGGTCAGCAAATTTATCTGGGACCCAAAAAGCACAAGTGGTGGTTTGTACATGCCAAAGAACCACACGATGCCAGCCTGTCTCTCTATCAGTTTAACTCTCTTACTTGAAATGTGAGCCGTACACCATAATTTACCATATATAAATAGCAGAATACAGAATAGGGCACAACGATAAAGTCCCCTATATAGTACAACAAATATTAGAAAGTGACCATGTAACAGTCCTTGTCCTTAACCAAAGGTCTTCTCCAAGCCTGCGCTTAAGTAAGTTTTGTTACAATTACAACATTGCTAGACACAAGATTGAGGTTTCAATTTTGATCCCCCAAGAACCTCCTTTCACACTCACACCCCCATCCACCCCTTAATTTTGAGAAAAATCAGCCTGGAGCCTCTAATTGTGATTTCTTCCATCATACAACAGGCCAGTAGTACTCAGAAAATGATGCCCCTTTCCCAAGTCTTTATTATACCCTCACCCCACCCTCCACACACCCAACTCACTACTAAACTTCCCATTTAGCTTTAAAGTGAGCTGAGATCTATTTTTCCTTCTGCAAGCTTAGAGGCCCAAAAGCTACAAATTGTGTGCCAGAATCTAGATCAAGGAAATGGACTAAAGAGCAGCTTTATTGGCTCTCAGCATGTTGTTTCAACTAGCAAGACTTGGATATGGCTGTTCCCCTTTTTATTCACCTCAGCTTTATGGCTTACCCACTGCTGTTCAATTCTTCCCTTCAAAGTTACATGCACAGGTCAAGTTTAGAATCCAGAGTTCCCACATGCTGACTTATTTTAGCAACTCATACATGAGGCTTCTCCTTCCCAAGGATTTAGAAGAACACCTATTTCACTTGCAAATTTTATTCTATTGGATCCCAGCACACAAAGAGCATTCACTATTACTGTCTAATGCCAAATTCCCACCTCATTCCTCAGGAAACACGCAGGATGCTTGAATTAAGATGGCTGGATGCATAAATTAGGAGGAAATGTATATGTTTCTGCCAAGCTAGTCTTCAAAAATGATGCTTTTAAAATTCTACTTTATACCTTATGTATTCATGAAACTTTTCCACGGTTATATAGAAAAATCTCTCTAAAAAGTGATAAAGATTACATAGAAGGGCAAAGTGATGACCAGATATTTCCTTTTAAATTTAAAAAAGTCTATAAGGAGCAGGAAAATGATAAATTAGGCTATGAGACGCATCTCAAACCTGAGCATGTCCACAAAGATATCCAATAATTAAGACTAAAAATTCATTAAGATCCTTTTTTCTTTACTCAATAGATTACTACTTGAGGTCACCCCATTTTAACTGCAGCTGCTAGGTCTAAGGTGTAATAGAATATGTATTCAGAAGGACATATGGTTAGAATGGAATAGTGTAATGGTCCCAAATAAACTCAATGCTATAGGATATTCATTTCACATTGTATTATTTGTACTACAAGCCTATTTTAAAAAAAGTGTTACTGTGATACGATTTTTAGGGATTCATTAACTGCTGGTTTTCTAGACTACCAGGTTCCTCTTTATCAGTTTGCTAAATTTTAAAGACCAGTCTTTGGAAGGAGACCAATTTATCAAAAACCAGATACAATAATAGTAAATAGATATGAGTATCTAGGAAACACAAAGACGTTTTATTAAAAGATCTTTTACATACTACCTGATTTCTTTATCTAAAAATAAATAAGTGTACATTTAAGACCTATACACATCACTAGCCTTTTGATTTATCTGCCTTCATCTTCCCAAGCAGGATATCCAATCCATTTGATTGTTTTTACTTTGCACAGTAGATCACTTCAAGTAAGCAACATTTTCATCTGAATGTTTAATTATAAAGATGCAGCACAGGACAGCATGTTTCCGGTTAATAGTTCCCTACTGAAAAAAAAAATCCAAGTATTGGAAGGAAACTCAGATAAATTAAGTGGACCAAGATGATCTAACCAATAAAGATTCCAAGCTGCTAGGTGGCAACATAAGCATCACCAAAGAAGGGACTGGTCACCCACAAGGCTGTCAGCCACATCCCCTCCCAAGATAAGGAAGATCAGGAAAGCTCTATTTCCCGTTTTTATTTAGTTCTTTTAAAAATAATATAAAACCATTCCAATTCCATGCCTTTACTGAAACAAACAATCAGCTTCTATCTCAGCTCTAAATTGAAGTTTTTGGAATTATTTTGCTGTAGTAGTGCCCAAAATCCCCAGTAAAGACTGTGGCCCCATTGCACAGGATGGATCTTGATGATTACCTGTTCTGTTCATTCCCTCTGAGGCACCTGGCCTTGACTACTGTCAGACAGGATACTGGGCTATATGGACCCTTGGTCTGATCCAGTATGGCCATTCTTATGTTCTTATGCACAATGTACTACTTAAAAATACAAGAGAACATGACGTCAGATTCCATACTGAGCCTCTCAGGAGGCACCTTTCAGGTGGGGGGTGGGCAAAAAAAAGGATTTACACCCTCTTTGTGTTTCCCAAATTTGGAGTCCCTGAAGCAGAGAGTCCTCTGCTCTGCCAACTTTCTGCCACTTCGCACAGCTGCCTGTGGGCTGCTCTGCAGCTCAGAATTACTCACACACTTCTGCTGGGGGCCTATGTCAAAGAGTGGTGTAGGGCCACATGTGTCAGCCCTATGCTGCTCCTGCACAGGAGGAATTTCACCAAAGGGTATTTTTGCCTCTTTACATCACTGGAGTGGCAAAAAGGAGCAGTTATGGGGCTAGACTCTAGTCGATGGTCCTTGCCCTGAAGAGCTCACAGTCCAGTCTGAAAAAAGATTCAGCAAGCAGATGTAAGTAATATGGGGGGAAGAAAGAATTACGTTCAAAATGATGACATGGTTATAAAACTATATGCTCAGGTTAAAGGTTTTGAATAATTTAAGTATCTTTAGCGTTATGAAGGAACATCTACATTAGAGGGGTTTGGTAAACATGAACCACATGAGTGTAAGGAAAAGGCAAAGAGGAGAGCTAATGAGGAAATGGTATGGAATGGAAGAACCAAGAAGAATGGAAGATGATGGGACCTCGTGAATAGTGTAAGAGGGCCGAAAATGGAAAGCTAGAGAAGCATGAGCAGACAATACTAATAAACGTAATTCATATTTAAATTATTAAGAGGTGCTATTTGAGGAATTGAGTCCACAAGGGCAGTGATGGAAACGTGTGCAGAAGGTACAGGGAAGGCCAGCAACAAACTCACCCCTCGTACCCCGACTCCTCAGGAGGGCTACAGTAGCAGCCAGAGATGGCTCTGTTTGTGGCTGGGGAGTTTGTACCCTACCCAGACAACCACACAGTAATTGCATAAGTAGGAGCACAGACCCAAGCCTTCAGCCCTGGCACCTCTTAAGGCTGCAGCAGCAAGTTTCAGTCAGACCTACTCTAAAAGAGAAATGTCACATAAAGCCCTGGTTTTATTCTCTGTACAATCTGGATTTTGACTCAAGTTTCAAGCAGCCAGAATTCTAGGCTGAGAACAATATTTACTAAGATCTCTTCCTGAACTAGCAGATCAAAGTCAAAATCAAAGTACCCAATCCTGCAAACCCTTACTCAAGTAATCCTGATAAAGTCAATGAGATTTTTTATACAGACGTTTGTAGGATTGTATCTGAAACCCATGTACCCAGTTATGCCATGTTTTATGGCGTTTCACCTACATGTCACTATACAACATACTTATTATAATTACCAGTAGACCCATGTAGAATATTTTTCATGTGTACATAGATCCCCAAATTATTTATGAAAAGATTTCCTAAATGTGTCATGTCTTGTGACGTTACTGGATATTTACTTATAAGATTATTTTAAAATGCCCAAGGCTGCCTTAGGGCAGTTAGTTACATTTGCTTAAGAGAGCCACAAGAACCATTTTTAGCCTCTTTTACAGCATGATGACGAATTCTCTGAAGGTACTGTTTTGTATCTTGCACAGGTGTAACACGAGACGAGGTAGTTCCTTTGCAAGTGTGCTGTCAGTTCCTATTGATTTTCATCCCAATTTTTGAATTACATTTTAAATTTTCAATGTACATCAATTTGTCATCATTGCAGTGGCATACTTTTAAACAGCTAGTTTAATGAACCCCTTTGGCACATGTTCTCTTTCTACAGAGAGCCCAGAGATTTTATTTTCTTTGTAAAAGTAAAAGGACAATGGAATTAGAAAGATCTTAGCTATCAGAGTTACTTCACGTGAAGGATCCCTTCCAATTACAAGCTATTAACCCAATAAAATATTTTACGGCTTGACACTATATATATATAATATATATATATATATATATATATTATATTACAGTGTGTATCAATTACTCCAAAAACCGTACTAAGCAACAAGGTTGTTGAATATCTTGCATTCAAGTAGCAGATGTTATTAAACAGTTCACAAAAGTATTGCACTTCCATCCAGTTCTAATCTTTTTTCACTTAAAGAACCTTTAAGAGCTTTGATCAGCCAGGGCATGTAATTACTCTTAAGAAGCATGCTTAGGGTGTCTGCTAGAGTACAGGGCCATACAGCATTTCTTTTTGCCCTCCTGGGAACTGCACATCAATTGCTTTCAGCTAAATGCACTCACATATGAATATTTTAGTACAATTTAATGTTTCTGCACCAACCCCAAAGGAACAGAGCATCAATTTGTGAACACAGTTCTCTTGGAGTTAAAAGCCATGCTGGATAATGCAGGATGAAAGGGTTGTCAATCTTTAGCTTTTTAGCAAGTCAGAGAAAGGTAGTCTGTAAATTCAGTCCCAGCTGCATACAAACAGCTCTCTAAAGTTTGCTGCTGCAGAGCTACTTTTCAACACTAGTGAATTTTCAGAGGAGATAGTCCAAAACAGAAGTTTCCTAAGCATAGCCATTTTCCCCAAAGCTATTCCCAGCTGTTAGCTACCTAATGACCTCAACTCAACCATTTATACAACAACAAGTGCACCTGCTGGTCTGTTAATAAAATACCCAAACGTAATGCACAAATAACGCATTCTTACAAAGAAGCTAGCTATATATAGGTGTGAGAACATAAGTAATTCACCATGTGCTAGATTACTGAAACTTTAGCTGTTTCAACATGCTCTTTATACATATGGACAATTAGGAAGTAATGAAAATCTGTCCATATAGCTGTTGATAAGCAAGTAGAGGGAATACTATAAAAAATAAGTATACACAAATAAAGAGGCCCAGATGATATGCAGCCTAGGGACCCAAGAGAATTAACTAGTTCACTTATTGTTAGCAATTACTTTGAAAGGGAGTCAAAGATCTGAGAAAGAATGTGAATACTAACAAAGACAACATGATACCAACCTCCCCAAAAAAAGAGAACAAGTCTAATAGAAACTCTTCACCAGAAAGGACAAGTAAATAATCCCAAGGAAAATAATGGAATAAATATTGAGAAAAGAATTTGTAAGCACCTAAGCAAATAACGGAACCATGAGCCATTAATATAAAGAATAAATCAGGCAACTCAAAATATTTTATTGCTGTTTTTCCCCAATTAATAATGGAATTAGCAGATGAAAAGAATACAGTAAATGCAATAATGCAGTTTTGAAGTATATGGTATTGCCTGAGATGGACTGTACAAAAGTCAACAAAGTGTGATGCATCACACGAAGGGGAAATTGTCAACTGCAGTGCTGCATAGAAAAGTATGTTTTCATTGTCCAGTCTGTCTTTAAATGCCCAAAGTGATGGAGCTTCCACCACTCCCCTGAGGAACCTATTCCACTGCCTCATGTATCCACCACCAGGAAATGCTTCCCTACTATTCAGGCTCCACTTTTCCTTTCTTAATTTCATCCTGTTATTCCTAGTTATAGGGGATGTACCACACGTCAGGGTTTGTCTACACATGGAAAGAGACTCTCTACATATGGAGGCTGAATTAAAAGCAGTGATTCTCAACCTTTTTTATGCCAATGACTGGCTTGCTGCTTTTTTCTGAACTGTTTAAAAACTGTCAGGGCGCTCTCAGGCACCGGCACCAGTGCATGGACCAGTCATTAAGAAACACTGATTTAAAGCACACTAGCTATTTCCAGTGTAACTCCACATGTGGGCACACAGTCGGGAATTACTCAGAAACAGTTACTCAGACATGGCGTTATTCAAAAATAGTTATTGCTCTTTAAACTCAAATCCTAGTTAATTCCAAAATCTACACAAGCCCGAAGTTCTTCCCCTTCAACCTTGATGTGCCTTTCAAATTACATCCCATCCTTAATCAGGAATATTAAACCAGGGGTACTCAACTTTTTTTTTTTTTTTTTTTGAGGCCCCCCAGTATGCTATAAGAACTCCACAGCTCACCTATACCACAACAACTGTTTTTCTGCATAGCCAATAGATTAAAAGCCAGGACCAGCAATATAGGGTTCCAAGCAGTGCAATTACCCAGGGCTTCATGCCACAGGGGGCCCTCTGAAGCTAAGTTGCTTAGGCTTTGGCTTCAGCCCCACATGGCAGGACTCTGGCTTCAGCTCTCCAACCGGGGCCCCCAGCAAACCTAACACCAGCCCTACTCTCTGGTTTATTTTGACAGGCCCTCTGAAATCTGCTCATGACCTCCCAGGGAGCTGCAGACTCCTGACTGAGAACTGCTGTACTGAACTACATTTACCTATTTAGCTCTCACAATTTTTCCTCCTAAATCAATCCTTGCCATCAGCTAGGCAAATTTTGGTGTTCTTTGTGAAGTTCCTCTAACCTAGTCATATATTTTTGGAAATATGAAGTAAAATCCTGGCTCCATCCAAGTCAAAGGAAGCTTTGCCATCAAATTCAACAGGGCCAGGATTTCACCCACAGTGCTCAGCCCTGAATGCAATACTCTAAAAGTGGCCACACTAGAACCACAAAGGATTGCTCTCTCTCTGTCCTGTGATGTGTCTCAATATACACAATCCTCAACTACAAAAGCCTTTTATGCTGTACCACACTGCAAGCTATTATCCTTGAGTATCTTTCTGAACTACTATTTTCCTACTTTCTCTCTCCCACTTAGTCTTGTCATCATTTTACTGAAATATTAGTTGCACTCACCAATCACAACAGAACTATTCATAGATTCCAAGGCGAGAAGGGACCACTGTAATCATCTAGCCTGACCTCCTGTATAACAAAGGCTATAGAACTGCCCCCAAACAATTCTGGGATCATATCTTTTACAAAAATATTCAATCTTGATTTAAAAATTATCCATTATTGACAAGGCACCATGACTCTTGGTAAATTGTTCCAGTGGTTAATTACTCTCACTGTTAAAAACGTAGGCATTATTTCTAATCTAAATTTGTCTGGCTTCCACTTCCAGCTATTGGATCATGTTACACCTTTCTCTGCTAGACTGAAGAGCAGATTATTAAATATTTGTCACCCAGGTAGGTACTTACAGACTGTAAACAAGTCACCCATTAATTCTCTCTTTGTTAAGCTAAAGCAAATTGAGTTCCTTGAATTTATTACCACAAAACAGGTTTTCTAATCCTTTAATCATTCTCATGACTCTTCTTCAAACCCTGTTCAATATACCAACATCCTTCCTCTGGATACCAAAACTGGACACAATATTCCAGCAGCAGACAACCAGTGCCAAATACAAAGGTAAAATAACCTCTCTACTTCTCTGGAGAATCTCCATTTATACATCCAAGGATCACATTAGCCCTTTTGGCTGTAGCATCACATGGGAGCTCATATTCCACTCACCATCCAACAAGACACCCAAATCTTTTTCAGCATTACTAAGTCCCAAGATAAAGCTCCCCATTCGGTAAGTATGGACTACATTCTTTGTTCCCAATGTATATGTTTATATTTAGCCATATTAAAATATGCATTGTTTGCTTCCTCCAAGCTTACAAAACAATCCAGATTGCTCTGTATCAGAGACTTACCCTCTTTATTATCTACCATTCCTCCAATTTTTGTATAATCTGCAAGCTTTATCAGTAAAGATTGTGTGTTTTGTTCCAGGTCATTGACAAAAATATTAAATAGCATAGAGACAAGAATCAAATCCAGCAGAACCCCACTAGAAACACACCCAATTTGATGATAATTCTCTATTTATAAATTACAGTTTTTAATCCATTTAATATGTGCCTATGTTAATTTTACATCGTTCTAGTTTTTTTAATCAAAACGTTGTGCAGTACCAAGTCAAAAGGCCTTACAGCTGTATAAGCAGTACATCAGCACTTACCTTTCTCAACCAACTTTGTAATTCCATCAAAAAAAGATGTAAACTTAGTTTGACAGAATCTATTTTCCATAAACCCGTTGATGGGCATTAATTATATTACCACTACATTATCTTGCTTAGGATCGATGTTAGACTGGCAGGTCTATATTACCCAGATCATCCTGTTTACCTTTTTTAAATATTGGCACAAAACATTAACTTTCTTCCAGTCTTCTGGAACTTCCCCAGTGCTCCAGGACTTATTGGGAAAAAAATTAAATCAGCATTTGTGGTGCAGCAAGCTCCTCAACCAGCTCTTTTTAACACTTTTGGATACAAGTTATCTGGATCTGCTGTTTTAAAAGTGTCTAGCTTTAGTAGATGCTATTTAACATGCTTCTGACGTACTACAGAAATTGAAAGTGCACGTTATATCATATGATATGACTACATCATGTTTTTCCCCCACAAAGACAAACCAGAAATATTCATTGAATGCTTCTTCCTTTTCAACATTATTATTGATAATTTAACATTTCCATCTAGTAATGGACCAATACCATTGTTAGAATTCTTTTTATTCCAAATACACTTCTAAAAACTTACTATCATCCTTAAAGACTAACAAATTTTATTTCTGCAGGCATGAGCTTTCGTGGGTTGTAACCCACTTCCTCAGATGCAATGAATAGAAATCATATAGAGGATATACATATACAACCAGGGTAAGAAACAACAATGGGGAGGAGAGGTATTAGCAAAATCCATTCAGTTAGTGTAGATGAGGCCTATTCACAACTCTTGATTAGAAGGTGAGAATGTCTGAACAGTGACAATTACTTCTTGTAACAAGAACCATTCCAAGTCCCTATTCAGACCCAGTCTGATAGTGTCAAATCTGCATATAAGTTCCAGCTCTGCAGTTTCTCTTTGAAGTCAGTTTTTGAAATTTTTTTGTAGCAGTATGGCAACTTGCATCTGATGAAGTGGGTTACAACCCACGAAAGCTCATGCCTGCAAAAATAAAATTTGTTAGTCTTTAAAGTGCTACAGGAATCATTTTTACTGTATACAGACTAACATGGCAAACCCCCTGGAACTTTGGGCATAGATTTTTCCTTGTGTCCCTTTGCTTCTCTTATCAATGTTCTACAATCCCTGGCTTCTGATTTATATTCATTACTACCAACTTCTCCTTCCTGCCATTTGTTATTTTTATATATAATAGCTGCCTTCACTTCTCCGCTAAACCAGGTCAGTTTTTAACCAATATGGCCTTCTTCCTCAACTGTGGCTATTGGTTTGTCTAGTAAAGTGTTCTTAAAACAATCCCCAATTAGCAGTCACATTTTTCTGATTAAATTCTTCCTCCCAGCTGATTTGGCTCATAATTATAGTAGCACCTGAATTCTTAGGATCAGAGATTCCTGACTACCCACTCTACTTCTCCCCTGGCCCCAGCTGCTCCTCACTGTTACTTCCCTAATGGAGCTGGAGTTTTATTATAGGCTATACCTCTGAAGGTGAGGCTTCCTGCCCCATATGTTCCAAAAATGGAGTGAGATAGGTCACTGGGAGACCTGAGAACTCAGAGTCACAACACAGAGATTTTGAGAGTCCAGTTAGACACTCACTCTCCCTACCTCAAGCTGTGAAATAATGAAAATGTGCCTAAGATTAGTAAAAAGATCATGAAATAAAGTGAGTTTCAAAATTAATCTCACTCCAAAGAGATTGTTAGAAGGAGATATTTCAGGAATAATGCAGACACACACAGATGTGTTGATGCATAACAAAGTAAGAGAGTAGCCTGTAATAGAATATGATGGCTAAAAAAAAAAATCCAACCCATTTTTTGGATAAAGAGGTACTCTTCTCTACTCAAAACCAAAGAGACTGCACGTAGTGTACTGAACCAGTTTTTAGGCAAAAGATGTGAATAAGCTGGGAGTTGATGCACTAGCTGAGCTGGGTTTTTAAATCTAGTCAGTCAAGGAAAATTAAGGGTAAAAGACCAAAATTTCTCCTCTCTCAAATTCACAATCAAGGAGTAGAAACAAGGACAGAAAGAGACATCTCAGAGCATTACTTCTTCCACCAGTTAACTGGATGGGAGCGCCTCCCCACATTAGAAAGCAATAAGAAGCAAGACTCACATCCTTCTTCCTCTGCCTCTAAGATTTCAGAATTAGTCTCCACCTTCCTAGTCCTCCAAAACAAACCCAACTGCAGATTCATCCCAATCCTGCACAGGGTTGTGCAAGCAGCTATAAACAGAACAGCAAGTGCCTACCTTGAAATATTTTCCATCAGAAGCTAAAAAACACAGAAAAGCATAGACACCTCACACTCCAGCATTTTCTCGTACAAGTTACTTCCTGCTTTTTACGACAAATACAACTATGCATGATTTCAGTCAGAACTCAATTCTATCTATCTGAATTGAAAACTAATGACTCAAGTAATGTGATTAGTTAACATACACAAGATTAGCTGAGTGCAGTCACAAAGCAAAGTAAAAATTTACAGAATACAATATACTATAGGCTCCTGCTAGACAGCTAACATTAGGAATTCTTCATAGCAAAGCTTGCAGTCACCTCTTTCAGATGACTGTTCTACATCTAGTATGCTCTTATTCCAGAGGTCTTCAAAGTGTATGATACCTCCCCATAGGGGGTGTGGAGGAATACTGTGGGGTGCACAGGAGACCATCACTTCAGAGCTCTGAGCAGGGAAACTGCAGGGCTCCCAACGGGGAAGCCTCTCCCTGGTGTTGAGAGCAGGAAAGCCCCACTGTTCTGGGGCTTCCAGCTCAGAAGGCTGCCATCCTGCTGCAGCCCCCCAGCCCCAATTGTGGCCCCGCTTCCAGCTCCAGTTGGGGGTCGGGGGAGAGAAAGGGAGCACAGATACAGGAGTAAGGGGCAGTGTGAAATAAAAAGTTTGGGGACCACGGCTTTATTCTGTTTCAGAAAATCCAATGATACAACTGTTCTAGGTGAACCTCCTCTTTAGTTTTCTAGCTAGAGAGTACATCTTATAACTGAAGTGACTACAAAGCTTAAATTAGTGAACTTTTAGAGTGAAGGATTCATTGGAGATCAAATGTATACATTTTTAGACCTTTTCATATCTAAGGTACGCAAGCATTATGGCACAAAATTATTTCTTCCAATTAGTAACTCTGACCTTTTTACTATCATTTCAGCTTAAATTCCAACTTACATAAACCACTTTTATAGGGTATAGAGTATATTTTACAGTATATTGCATTTTTGACCTGCGATTTGGGACTATAGCTAACTTGAAACAATTATTTCAATTAAAAAAGTTTTAAGTTTCAGTGCTCTATACAACTGCTTGTTTTTAATAGATTTTAAAGAAATAAGAGTAAATCTAGCAAAATGCTGATAAAAAGATTGCTTATCTGTCTCATTTATGTCCATAAGGCTGTGGTAACGAAGATTCACTTACTGACAGAATAGTAAGGCACCTCTATGCACTCCAAATGATTTTTGGATAGTCTAACCATGGTCACCAAGACTATATGATATGAGTTTCTTATACCTTTTACATGTTGCTGATGTGATCAGTCATATGGAATGGGTCGTCTTCCTCCAAAAATTAGTTTTTTCTATTCCAACACTTTTCATAACTTCCATAACTTTCATAACTGACGATCAAAGAAGCCTAGATGCCCTTGCCTCTAGAATGCACTCTCATGCTTACATGATCCTTGATGTTTATAAACCCTTCACGGCTAAGATGTCCCAGCACTAGCATAACTAGGTGCCTTTGTTATAGCACAATTCTCAAACTGGGTGCCGTGATTATTATGGGGTCACGAGTTGTCAGCCCCTGTGCATTCCGGTACGGGTAGCGTGGCATGGAAGGATCATCACTTTTTATTTTATTTTATTGGGGGGGGAGGGGTCTTCACAGCCTGAAATATTTTCAAAGGAGGTCCCAGAAAAAAGAAAGTTTGAGAACCCCTGATATAGCAGATACTTGGATGCTGCTGCTAGATTCAATATTAAATCTTGACTCATTTGTATGCATTACATCAGAAAAATTATTATGTTTTTATTAATGACAGGGAATATACATACAGTTCTCTTATGAAAAAGAAATATTTCCATACTTACTGGTGCTACTATTTTGCCGGTCTGTCCAACCTGCATGTCATTGGGAACAAAGCCAGCATCAACTGCTGCACGGGAAGCACCAACTGGTCGAAAGAAAACATTTCCAGTGTTTTCTCTTCAAATATTAGCAAGCCAAATTTAGATCTTCATTAAAGAGTTTGTATATTAGCAGAGTCCTATGCAATGGTATGTATTTGAAAACTTCCCCACTAAGATTATAGTCTTATAGTACTCCCTCTGCACCATTGATTGTAATTTCCAGTTACTAAGTGCTAATGCATTTCATAAACAGCAGGAAATCCCTACTCCTACCAACAAGGAGTTGTATTATTTAAAACTAAAGATTTCAGTCTGGCATATTACCATTATTTCCTTCCTTAACTTTATCAAAAAAAGTATTTGCACATAAATGCTTTCCCTTACAAATATACAGTGCAAATTTGAAGAGTATCATAATACACTCATGGATATAAGAAGTCAGTTATACTAACAGTTTTGCTTAAATTTAATTTTTCTGTTATTTGTAAACTGAAGTGTCTAAAGGTTGCCTGAAAGTCAATTAATTAACAGGTCAATTTAGAACAAAATCATATCTGAAAACATTTACCTATTACTGTTACATTTAAAACCTAAAAATTGTTATAACTGAATAAAAATAAAATATTTTTCCTTTGTATATTTTGCCACCACATTATGCAGTCATATTTTCTATTTATATCAAAGAGCAACAGAGGGGGAAAGATTTTTAAAAAATAAAATTAGAAATGTGACTGTAAAACTACACAAATTGTCAGGGGAGCTCTGACACAGATACAATACTTAAAACTGTTTTAATCTAGTCAATTAAAAGTGAGCTAAGATAAAAAGTGCTTCTTTTTGTGACATCACTATCTATCCAAAAAAGTACTACTAAAAAGGTTACAATGACCAATATTAATCTTTGATTTTTTTATCGTGGACACGTAAATTTACAGTTAGCAAAGACAGACATCCTTATTTATACAACAATTACTTTAACATATACTAGGATTCCATTTTCACTGGATGTCTGCATTTGTAATCCAAAACTTTACATGTTGTCATTTAAAAATTCAGATGAAAAATCTCCCATGTTGAGTTTTTCTGCTTACAAGGTACCATTCAGATATTTCATCAGAACTCATGCAGCCTGAAGAAAAGACAAGGTTTCCTTTGTATAGTGCTAGATGCCATCAATGGCAAAACAGACAACAGCTAGATAAAATATAATTTTACAACAGTAGTTGGATGGGATTTTTAAAGACTATCAAAAACACTAATACTACTATCAAGCCTTGTTCTTTAGTGTCAGTTTCAAACACCCACAAATAAAACAATAAAAAAATCATTTTACCTGCAGCATGCAACTGATCAGCAAGATCATATAACAGTTTGAAGTTGTCACCACTCTTCAAACCGCGCCCTTAAAGGTAAAAAGGGAGACATTCAATACTGTGTTCAAATACCTGGTAATACAGAATGTATACATACATGACACTCATTACAAATACTTGCATTCACAGAGGCACTCAAGCGCTTTTTGCTAAGGGTGCTTTTAACATTTTACTCAGTAGTTTTTAGTATCCTTGAAAATAAAAATAAACATTCATACAGATTTTTCTCTGTTCCCTTTGATTAATATGTGGTTGTTTCTTATCCATGCATCAATGCTGCCCTGTCTTATTTGCCAGCAGCATCATCAATTCTCTCTGAAGTCTGAGATCAGTGTTTGTTAACTTGTGCTCCCTCTGCTGGCTATAGTTATATAACTTCTACTACAGAGCAAAAATAAAATACATCACAGTTTTTTATTTTCTTGATCACATAGTGTGATGAGTTTTAAACTAACAGATAATTCTTGAGCTATTGTACACCAGTTATACTAATTGTAATGTAAGTCAATTTGGATCTTAAAAAAAAAAGAGAGAGAGAGAGAGAGAGGAGAGTGTGTGGTGTGTGTGTCCCTTTAATTGTACAGAATTGCTAAATGTGGTGATGATCTTGAAGTGTGTGTGTTTTACTATAAGCTTTCAGTTTGCTGTTTACAAAATATACATGATATGTTGGGCATCTTCCCTCTTCCCAAAAAGAGAGCTGCATATTGTAAATAAACTAATATCTAAACACAGTGGAGCAGGTCAAAGATGGAGATTTGCTACAGCTATTAGTTTAACTGAAACTCAGTACTAGTTAAATATTATCTACTTACCACCTGAAACAACCACCTTTGCACTTGTGAGCTCTGGCCGATCGCTTTTTGTTAGCTTCTGCTCAATCCATTCAGACTGACCAACCGGTGATGGAGCCGTTACTGCTTATGTCACAATATTTAAAAAAGTGTTTCTTAATTTTTTTTAATTCTGCAATATTTTTTCTGCTTTAAGATAAAGTACAACGTAAGAAACCAAGTGAACGGAAGTCCATTCCAGCACTGATTCTATTCATATGCCTACATAACAATTCCATTCATAACTGCCCTAGTGTCTTTGGGCTACAAGTTCATTTATTAGCCACTAAGATAGCTTATCTCCTTATTCATACTTATATATCATCTAAAATTTTTTGTAGTGCTACATGCAAAGTTTACGGAGAAGTATTTTCACTGTGCACATTAAACCAGACTAAAATGAATGCTTGTAACTTACAAACATACTATATCTCCCCAGCAGAAGCTGCTCAATTATTATTAAAAAAAAAGAGAGTCAAGCTGAATGACTAAGTGATCTAATGGCAGTGCAACATCTATTCATTGATCAGAGTTTAGCTGACAAGGTCAATGCTGGTGAATGATTCAGAAGCAGTAGCTCAGCATCCCTCAACATTATTATTGATGAGAAAAAGAAATACTTAGCATGGCACTAGTGACTTCCCTCCCACGGAGCAGTGTTGAACGGCCCCAGACCAAAAAGGATGCATGTGACTACAGCCTTGTTTGTATTCAGAGTTGCAGTGGTTTCATTGAAAGTATTATTTTGAACTTATTTATTTAAAACTGGTGCAAAACAGAGTCTGGGACACTCAATCTGATTTAAATCTGTTTATTAATTTATCTTTAATGCGAGGAGAAATTAACTCAAGATAAATTGATACAGACCTGGTTTCAATCAAATTATGGGTATTCCCACTGTTTTGCACAATTTTAATCAAGCTGGTTTTTAAAGCAATTTCAAATTAAACTGGTGTAATTTTAAATATAAACTTGTAAGATTGCTGCAACACAGGGCCAATAAGCAGGTGTAGTGAGTGAAATAGTTACTTGGTATTTAGACAGGTGCAATTAGAATAGGAGACAGGGTAGGTGGGCTGACAATACATATCTTTCCTTTCCTGGCAAACCTAAAAAGTACAAGCTCTTATGCACAATACAAAGATAATAATTTGTTTACTTTAACAAGAAATTTTCTGAACAAGTTCTGCTTTGCACAAAACTAAAACCAAAAGATGACAATGTAAAAGTAAATACCCACCTTTTTCTACATTGGCACTACCACCACTCACTGGTGCAGCTTCAAAAGAGGTTCCCCGTACAGAAAACACTTTTACTTTTTCATCACACTTCACAGTACACAGAGCATTTCCTAGGAAAAATATAATTTTGTAAAAACATAACAGTTTCAGCAAGTCACAAGAAATATAGTGTTTCTAACCGAAAACGCAGTACAAAAATCATAAGACTGCCTCCCTAAAATTGCAGTTTTAGGTCAGTAGTTCTCAACCAGGGATTCATGTACCACTGGGGGTGGGTAGAGGACTTCCAGGAGGTACAGCAACCTATCTAGTCACTTGCCTAATTTTACAACAGGCTATATAAAAAGCACTAGCAAAGTCAGTACAAACTAAAATTTCATACCTACAATGACTTGTTTATACTGTTCTATATACTATATACACTGAAATAAATGTAATATTTATATTCCGATTGATTTTATAATTATATGATAAAAATGAGAAAGCAGTTTTTCAGTAATAGTGTGCTGTGACACTTTTGTATTTTTATGTCTGATTTTGTAAACAAGTAGTTTTTAAATGAGGTGAAACTTGGGGGTACACAAGACAAATCAGACTCCTGAAAGCTGTACAGTAGTCTGGAAAAGTTGAGAACCACTGTTTCAGGTCACCAAAATTAGAAAATCAGGAGGCTTAAAACAATTTATAAATATTTTACATTTCCTTCCTATCACACAGGATTTCAGAAACATGCCAGTAGGAATTGAGTGTTTTTCTGATCAGGGTAGTATGGTTGAATTCAAATGAGCACATTTAGGTACTTTTAATTTTCAAAGATCCAGATTGTAAAACTGAAAACTTCATAACAGAATGTGAAAAGCCTACATTTCAGAACAGGCCTGTTAAAACAGTCACATGATTTGATCAACATAAAAGAAAAATCAATCCCATTCCATCAAATATTAAGTTTTGGGTATCTTAACTGACTAATCTTTCACAGTTGAAGGTATGGGGAACCGTGCAGGGGAAGGAAATGCTAGAATGCTAGCTACCCATAAAAAAACCAAATCTTAAATCTGTGAATTACAAGGAGGCAATTTAAAATACATTGCAATTCACCTATATTTTGATGTCACATCTCAAAGGTAATACAACAATTCTCTCAAGATACTATGTAGGCTGAAAGAAAGAAAATCCTGTTACAATAAAATGTAAGAAACAGGCTAATGAGCTTAAGTCTACATTAAAAAAAATTAAACACACAGGATCATACAGGCATTAGAGAACTAGATTGAAGCTAAGATTGTAAATAATTACTAAAGAAAGTCAATTAAATATTACAAATAATTAGATCAATGTCTACATAACTAAGAAAAATAACCTTATGGATATCTGAAATCAGAACTAATGCTAGCCATATTAAATAAAGTAAGAGTTATCTTAATGACTTATATTTTACAAAATCTGATCAGAAGTACATTAACAGAGAAATACAATACGTATGAAAAACATCACCAATGATTGTTAGTTAAAATGCCAGATCTGGTTTCTGACCTGCAATCCTATAATACCAGAGAAAATCCTGTGTGTTTTTACAAAAATTCCTTCTGTTTTCCAGTTTCATTCTTTGTTAATCATACTGATTTAGGACCCTATCTTGAATTTCCTTAAGCATCCAAGTTATAGTAATGAGAGTTTTCATAATACAGATAAGCAGAATCAGGTGGTTATTGTACAGTACTCACACCATCTTGTATTGCTCACCTGCATAAATAGTTCTCACAAAAGTGTCAGGTGATTTAATCTCAATGATGTCAGAAATAGGGGCAACATCAAGTTTAGCCGCCACTCTGGGAAGAAGATTCTAAAAAGTTAAATGAGAAATTAGCAAAATCTTCTAAATGCTGACAGGTTGTATCCTGAATATGTATGGAAAGTTAAAATAAAACTGTTTGGCATACATACGACAATTAAGAGATTCAGTGCCCTCATTTTAATTTGTATATAATACTTTCTGTGTGAGGAGACACACAAAACTATAGGCTACTAGCATGGTGACTCATGTAGCCTATGCGATCAAATGAAAGCCCATTATTGTAACAACATTAGAAATTTTATGAGACTTACAGTAAGTAAACCCATAATTCAATATGCTGAATTATGATCCTTATTTCCTTTAATAGTTTAAACTGAACATAGATGCCATTTACTCTCAAAATTGACAGTTAAGGATTGCTGGATTCTGACAAGAAATTTAAAAAAAAATTTAGAAGTTAGTTCCCAAATACCAAGAGTAAGGAACAAATCTGTACTTGAACACACAAAAAAAGACACTGAAAATATATTAAAATGACAAAATTTAAGACTTTTTTTAATATAGTTGACTATAAAAAGTATACTTCGCATCCTCCCTGATGTTCTTCTGCTATATTTAAAAAGAAACCTTGTATGTAATAAGGAGAGCAAGGGTTAAGTTCTTCCTCCTGACATGGTACAATATGCACAAACTAAGGGCACGCTTATGGTACCTTTAGTCATGTTAAGTAGTACTTTATTACAGAAACAGTTCCACTGACTTACTCCCATAGAAAAGCATTACCCAATGTGAACAAAGGGGTCAGAATTAGACCTTAGAAGAATAGGCTCACTTTACACACATCTTAGGACAAGAAAGCTGAAGCTACCATTTTTGGCCTGCTAAATACCAAGTCAGAGTTGCCAAGAAAATTTGCATTGGGACCCAAAAGCATCTAAAGTTCTCTATGAATGAAACTAAAACATATATAAGGACTGATTGATTGCAAGTGAAAGGTGATATAAGGGAAGTCTAACTGAATTACTGTACTCATGGAATGCTTATGTGAAAGACTGTCAGACTCTTACAACACAAGTTTTACTAGATTAGCTATACTGTGGACCTGATGCTGAGGCTTTTGGGTCTGTTAAAGAGTGTACTTTCTAAGAGTTCACACACAAAATAAAAAGGTATGGAGAGCTGCACTTTCATTAAAAAAGACAACTTGGAGTTACAGTTAGTATCATTCATGCACAATTTAGTATTTTTACTCTAGCCTGAATTTCTCCATAGACTTCTGTAAAAAAAAAAAAACAAAAAACAAAAAAAAACAAAAAACAGTTCAATGCTAAAAAGGCATGTATGTTTTCCTTCTTCATAGATGCAAATGACAACTAAATAGAAAGATGCTAATTTTTACTTTAAAGTACAATAAGAGCTACCAAAATAAGGACTTTTTAACGGAATTCCATTTTGTATTACTCTTTTTTCGGAGGTATAATGGTTTCAGATCTCTAGGTCCTATTTGTTTTATTAAACGTGTCCAAGATGGCTACAGAATATATTAAAAGTCTTTCATGGATTTCTAACTCACTCTTATGTGTAATGGGCTCTTAGATTCTTATATTCAACATATTTTTATGCGTTTCTTATCTGCTTACCTTCCCAAAGGCAGATGCTCCAGCACAGATGTGTGTGTAATTAAACTGTTTTTGAGTTGCCAAAATCAATGGAGTCAGCTCCTCTGAGGAAAAATACATGTTACAGTTTATAACAGTCTCATTTATATTTTTCATTATAGTTCTCGTTGCTACAAATGACACCAGACTATTTTTTGTCAACAACTGTATACAAATAATGCTCACCTGGTAGAAATCCTTTGTATACATCATGCTGAGCCACTAGAACTTTTGCAATGCCCTGTACTTTGCTGAGCTCTTGTGCTACCTAGGATTATAAAAGTAGTAATATTATTATTATTACATCAGTACCTAGAAGCCCAGTTGAGCTTATGGTCCCCATGGTGTTATGCACTATGCAAACAAGTAATAGAGTCTCTGCCCAAAAGAGCTCACAATCTAAATAGACAGGACAAAGGCAAGAATGAAAGAGATGCACAGACTCATCCAATGTCATATAGCAAGTCAGTGACAGAATTCACTGGAACAGAACACAGGTCTCCGACTCTATCCACTACACTATGCTGCATCTCCAATATAAACACACAATTTTTTAATAAGACAAACCCTGCAAAAGAAACCAGCATCAGACATGTTGGCCTCATGTAACCAGAGTGCAATAACTTTATGTTAATACACTGGAACTATGGTTCTCAATAGGGGGGGGGGACAGTGAGCCTTCAAATATTTCAATAATTGTAGTAAAATTGAGGTGCCAAGCACCAGGTTACAATGCCATTCACTCAAATTTGGCCCAGCCACCTCTCCGTTTTAATGGAGAAGTGGCTGGGGCAAATTTGAGTGAATGGCATTGCAATCTGGCCATGGACGGGCCTCCAAGTTAAAAACGGGGTCTGAATTTAAAAAGGTTGAGGAGAACCCCTGTGAGGTTCTAAACATTTATAATAAAATCCATTAACAATTACTCTTAAAAACAATCAGAATATTGTTTTAGCTGATTTTATCTAATTATTCAAGAGCTTAATCCTACTTCCTCTGAAATCAATAGGTTTTGCCAATTTATTTAAATGACATAAGTCCTATCTTACAAGTGCAAAGGAAAATAAGTGGAAATGTTACAGTCTTCTTGTTAATTACAGCAGAAATCCTTTGTACTGAAGTCTGACACTATTAGCTGCTGAACTGCTATAGTGTTACTGGTTTCAGATGTGTACTTATATTACAAACACAAAAACAAACACAAAAGGGTTGTTGCAAATCAGACTGGAGGAGATTGATAGAACTGTACTGAGATACTTGCCTTCCCCCCCCCCCAGCACTACTTCCTTGCTTTCCTGAAAACTTTTATCCCAAAAAAACAGAACAAGGGATGAGAGAGAGAAAACCACAGTGGCTAGCACAGAACAGTTATTTGTGTATTGACTTTTTCATCCCATCTGTACACATTCTTACAATTTTAAAAAAAAAGTTCACTTTGCAGGCAGTATTGTATCCTAAAATAACTTGGGTCATCACCACACAAAACACTTGGAGTATTAAAAAATAAAATGTCAATTACTTTTTAGTTATGAACGCAAAAAGCCTCCAAAATAAAGGGAAGCGTTACAAAATGTGAAGCAACAGATTTTTCTGAAACTTTGTAAATATTTATTCCTGGTCTCAGGTCCTGAATGCCAGGTTTTAAATTTAGAATTAGTCTTTACAGTCCAGTTATAATCTCTTCGCCTGAGATTTGTGAATGGAGAGGATGACATTAATGACATTTGCCATGTGTCTGATCCTCTACCCAACATAATCACGACAAGAAAAACAATTCAGCACTAACTCAGTTTAATTTTAAATATTACCAGACATGATCACCATTACTTCCACGGTCGTTTTACAGTTACAGTGTACTGACATGTGGGTATCAGGGCTAAAAAGGATATTCTCAAAATCCTTAGTGACACTGTAACAAAACAAGTCTAAGACTGATGATGATCCGAGCAACAGTCTTGGCAAGCACACAAGGCAGGCAGCAGTTCTCTAAAAGCATGCTACACACTAAAGTCAGCAAACACTAACAATTTAAAAATCATACATTGTAAATAAATCTCTCTGTTAGTAATACCTTTGACTAACGACAGTGAGATTTTTAAAAGTTCTATTTGTCACTCTTCATGCTCTGTTTACTTTTTGTAGTTTTCAGAGTCTGGACAATAAATGTCAATGAGTTTAGCTTTCAGATTCTTAGTGCTATAATATCTGGATTTCTAACTTTACAGGGAAATATTTGTTTTAGAATAGCTATTTAAACTGGAATTTTAAGATTTCTATTGGCCTTGTGATTTATAAGAACTCTTGTTTTGTTTTAAAAAACAGAATTGAAGCTGACAGAGTCCCTTTTCACATTGTCACTTTTTAAAAAATAAAACTATATGCATATTTGCAGTTTAGAAGAGCAACAGTTTAAATGCAGGACATTTCCCTGGGACTCATGAGTACTGGCATAGTTCCTCCTGGTTGAACATCATTCAAACTGACCCAAGTCTTGTTTGTTATTGCTTAATTGAAGTCATTACTCATTATTTTGTTTAAACATGTCTGGGCAGAAAAATAATCAGTTTTCTTACCTTGTCACAGTTGGTACCAGCTACTAAACAAGATACTTCACCTCCAAGCCGCTTTGCTGCAGTGATAGCATTTAGTGTAATGGGTGAAAGAGACTCATTTGTGTGTTCAGCTATTACCAAGGTACTCTGAAACCGCTGGAGCAATGAGGCCTTAAAAAAAAGAGAGAAAAAACACTAAAATGTTGATGGAACAAACAATATTTTATAGTATTTTACAGAGACCACATAATACCTTGTAGAAAGCATTTCACTTGTACAAAACTATGTTAACCAGTAACACTGAACAGAACTGAACTGAACTTAGGCATTTTTAATAAAGCACTTTGAAGGTACCTGGCACTAAGCAAGTGCCAATCTTCTTAACTTCAGCCTATTTACTGCATAGCAGTTTTGAGATATGCTTTGATAGGAAGATACTGGTCAGGACTAGGGATAACAATTTGATAAATTAGATTTTTTAGGTCAATTGATCAGCCTGGTTAAATGCCTTAAATGGTTTGTTGAGCATATGGAAGTAATTTAAGAGTGTGGATGGTTGTAGGATGAAATCCACAAGGGAACGGAAGCAGGAGACAATGCTATAAAACAAGCAGATAATTACTTGCTTAAAAATATATTTTTTCAAACAAGGCTTTCACTAAAATTCTAGGGAAAGAACCTGCATTTATTTAATTTTTTTAAAAAATATTGTAATCTTACTTTGCCTTTATTATAGCTGTCAGGAATTAGGAGAACAATTAGGGCCATAGGCAGGTTTGCAGACTAAAGAAAAATAATAGAAAAGTCTATTGGACTGTATATTACTTAGATACAAGTCTGATATTTTATTTTAAAATGTTCAATCCTTTTCTGACCATTCAAACAATATCCCATCCGAGTCCAATAAGGTTACTTAAAATAATCACTTGACCAACCTACCTACCATAGTCTAGTCATTCATTAGAACTAATTCTACAGCACTTCACAAATCAAAACAAAATTGCAAAAACAGGAAGAGAATCAAACTGAAATGAAACAAAAGTAAACTAATAATGTTATTTTGTTTCACTATGTCCAGGTGGCAATGAAATGCCAGGAATGCATTACTCTTGTAAGGCTAGTATTTCAAAAATAAACTAACTCTTTTCAACCCTAATAAATTGGTCAATCTAAATGTAACATCTTTCAGGACTCATGTTACTGACAGAGTTCCACTGTTACATCTATGCCTTCAACTCAGAGGCACAGCTATGGGTACCCGTATGGCCCCACAGGATGCTAACTTTTTTATGACTGACCTAGAACACCGCTTCCTCAAAACTCGTCCCCGGGCACCTCTCCTTTACCTATGCTACATTGATGACATTTTCATCATCTGGACCCATGGGAAAGAGTCCTTTGAAGAGTTCCACCTGGATTTCAATAATTTCCACCCCGCCATCAAACTCAGCCTGGACCAGTTCACACAAGAAATCCACTTCCTGGACACTACAATATAAATAAAAGGAAGGTCACATTAATACCACCCTATATCGAAAGCCAAGTGACCGCAATACATATCTTCATGACTTCAGCTTCCACCCTGGACACATTACACTTTCCATTGTCTACAGCCAAGCCTTAAGCACAACTGGATATGCTCCAATCCCTCAGACAAACACCTACAGGATTTCTATAAAACAGTCCTAAAAA
The DNA here is from genome assembly GCA_007922155.1 of Mesoclemmys tuberculata. Taxonomy (NCBI): domain Eukaryota; kingdom Metazoa; phylum Chordata; order Testudines; family Chelidae; genus Mesoclemmys; species Mesoclemmys tuberculata. The sequence goes on from ML675621.1 coordinate 6,626,542, forward strand.
CTACAATACCCACCTGGAGAGGTGAAGAAATAAATTGACAGAGCCAGACGAGTACCCAGAAGTCACCTACTACAGGATAGACCCAACAAAGAAAACAGAACATCACTAGCCATCACCTAAGCCCACAGCATAAATCTCTCCAACACATCATTAAGGATCTACAACCTATCCTAGCATATGATCCCTCACTTGCTCAAGCCATGGGAGGCAGATCTATCCGTGCTTATAAACAGCTCCCCAACCTGAAGCAAATACTCGCCAGCAACCGTACAGCATAGAACAAGAGCACTAACCCAGGAACCTATCCCTGCAACAAACCTCGTTGCCAACTCTGCCCGCACATCGACTCTAGTGACACCATCACAGGTCCTAACCACATCAGCCACACCATAAGGCGCTCATTCACCTGCACATCTACTAATGTAATATATGCCATCATGTGCCATCAATGCCCCTCTTCCATGTACACTGTCCAAACCGAACTGTCACTACACAAAAGAATAAATGGACACAAATCAGACATAAAAAATGGAAACACCCATAAACCAGTTGGAGAGCACTACAATCTCCCAGGACGCTCTGTAGCCAACTTGAAAGTTGCCATACTTCAACAAAAAAACTTCAAAACCAGACTTCAAAGAGAAACTGCAGAGCTAGAACTGATCTGCAAACTTGACACAATCAGACTGGGTCTGAATAGGGACTTGAAATGGTTCTCTCATTACAAGAAGTAATTGTCACTGTTCATACATTCTCACCTTCTAATCAATGGTTGTGAACAGGCCTCAGCTACTCTAACTGTATGGACTTCACTATTACCTACCCCCCTCATTGTTGTACCTTCCCCTTGACTGTATATATACACACCACCTATCTGATTTCCATTCCCTGCATCTGATGAAGTGGGTTAAAGCCCATGAAAGCTTATGCCTGCAAAAATTAAATGTTAGTCTTTAAAGTGCTACAAATTTTTGTTGTTTTTTACTGTTACATGAATTTGGGGGGGGGGGGAATTATTTCCTTTTAACATGGCTAGGCAAAAAATGTTAAGGCACCCCTAGATCTGAAACCCTAAAACAGCCAAATATATTAATTCAAAACAAATTATGTGCCCCAAAATGGGTGATTTTCCATTTAAATTAAAAAAGATTATTTTAGAAGACCTGAGAGCTAGAATTCCCAATACGAACCTCAAACATGCAAAGACTTATCAACATCTTCAATTTCACACTGAGAGAGCAGTCCTGGATCTTCAGTGGAACTACCCACAGTGCATAAAGTTAACCACGTGAATAAGTCTCTGCAGGATCAAAGCCATAATTTGTAATCTTGATCTGAGTAAAACAGATTCTTGTAAAGATACTTTGCATTTCATCCTGCATATTTAAGAATTGTTATGATTTAAGATTTTAACATTATTTCAAACAACTTGCCAATTAAACTATTTATGGACAATATCAGACACTATATTTTTGTTTATGTTTCACACATCATTTGCCATAAAAGTTATGAGATTTTAGTCATCACTTGAAATTAAATCCATGCTTTCGTGGCAAAAACCCATTTCCTACAATTTATAGTCCTGTCACAGGGGAAATTGGGCTGTGTCCCTGAAAGATTCTGATGTTTTTAAATTTTCATTGGGATTTGCAGACTCTTTAAAGACATGTTCAATAAGAGTTAGTTTATGTGCATTTTAAAAACATACATTTAATTCTGACTATATATTTAATTATTCTACCCCTGAAATAGGTACTGCACCACCAGAGCAACTTTTTATCATTCTGTCAACTGATTCTAGTGTAAAAACTGGAAAGAATTTCTCTTTTAGTCCAAAAGAGTAATGGATTGTGCCTGAGCACTATGGATATATAGTGCCATGAACGAGACCTTACATCTAATTTGATAACACCAAATTTTAAGTATGTGGGCACACAAAGCTTGAAGGTTTCCCTGTGCCTGATGTGATGATAATATAAACAGATCAAAGAAAAAACCAAACCCTTAGAATCTAGCTCTTAGGCAAAGATCCTGAAGAAGGAGTAACATTCATTACTAAGTTTGAAATCAATCAATCAATCTCACACACACACTCACTCATTACAGGCTCTTTATCATACAAGAGGTTAAGAAAGCCAAGCACTGGCCACTCACAAATTATATACAAAAATCACAGGACAAACTATTACAGGTAGTCCTTTTGATTAACTACATGGATTGGCTTCCCTATAGAGTGCATTTTTTTTCAACTGCATTGTTTTTCAAAGGATTTAAGCCATGATAGATTTAAATGTCTCCCTATCTATCAACACATAAGCCTATATGACCACATAAGATAGCAGCCAGGTATTTCCTGCAAACCTAGTGCCACATAGCCCCTAGAGGACACATGCACCACGAGGATCCTCCAAGATCTTCGCTACTGCAGTCCTTCTCAAACTTATTTGATCGCACCCCCCTTCTTTGTGTCTGGAGTACTTTACCACTCCCGCCCCCACCCACAATTACATATACCGATAAAGGAAAAAACATGCAACTCTCACTAAATATGAAAAGCGGCAAGGCATTGATTGAAACAGAGCCCACGATCCCTTGTAATAAGAGCAAAAGCAAAACTGCCCTGGCAATCGATGCTTGCAATTAAATGTGCAAACTCCATCATAGCAAATGGATTAAAATACAGATGGCAACAACTTTGAATAATGCTATCAAGCTTAACAGAAATCCGTTCAAATGCACAGCACCATCTGAGTCCAATGCAGGGTGCCAGTTGAGGACCTGATCTGTCTGGAGGGATCATCTTGGCTAGTTATTCATGGCAGTGGGTAAAATGTGTGCAGTAAGTTTTTTCCCCTAAAGTTTCTCAGGCCCCCCTCGGAATACACGCTGGGCACCCTCCAGTTTGGGAACCTCTGCCCTACTGTACGGGATGGTACAAGGGAAGGGAAGAGTTACCAGCTGCCTTCACAGTGCCACTTCTTACCCCTGCTCCAAGAACACTCCTTAGAGTCAAGGATCATGAGTGAGAGTCTGCTCAAGAGGTAATACTGCTGTGCTGACAGGTGCAGAAGACGACGCTGCCGGGGGGCCAAAAGGTGGTGTACAGATACAAGAGCTACAGTGAGTTTTAGGTATGAACCTTCTCTCATGTTAATATTCCCCCTGGTAATAGCCTCAACAAGATGAATTAACGCCATACAGTGGAGTTCTCTCTCCCATCCTCTCAGAGGGAAACCCACAAGTTTTAGGAAGTAAAATACAAGAGGTGAATACAAAGCCAAAGGCCATGTCTATGCATCCAGCTGCACTGCTGCAGTACATCTGGTGAAGATGCTCTATGCCAATGGGAAAGAGCTTGCCCATCGACATAAAAAATAGCTTCTGCCGCTCACGGAGGTGGGTATGTCAGTGGGATAGCGCTGTGCATATGAGCACTTATGTTCGGATAATTCACATCGCTCAGGGAGGTGCTTTAACAACACCCTTGACCACATGTCATGCCAACACAGACTGTAGTATAGATATCGCCAAAAGCACTCAACCACTGCCACCACTTCACCATGGAAATGCATTATTAAATTGCTATTTCTTTTAGATTTTTAGGTTTGTATTCTTTAGGTTTGTTTTAGTCTATGAAGTTAAGTACCATTTATTATTTTGGTGCTTTTCACCGTGAATTAATTACAGTGAATGCTGTAATTAAAAAAAAAAAAAAAACACACTGTTGAGTGGGTATATACTCATATACTCACACTGTTTTGCAGTGTTTATGACCAATAATGTTATTGTGAACTCTTAGAAATCTTAGCCATGCTCCTCTGTAATTACTATATAATAAGGGTTTGTCTGCCTGTGAATCAATCAGCTTCCTAGCCAAAGTTTTAAATGGGTGTTTTTAATTATGGCTGATGTAAAGGTAATTTCTTTCAAAAATTGAAGACCTTTGCACTCCGGCCAATTGAAAACTAATTATTTCAAGTGACATACTGTAGCACTCAGGTCATCTTTCACAAAACCTATTTATGTGAATGACCATCTCAGGCAAAAAGAGAATGGCTACTGAGGATGCAATGGAAAATAAAATAAAGACCATGGGCAGATTTTCAGATATACCACACACCCGAAACTTGCACCAAAGTCAACAAGAACTGAAAATCAAGCCACACAGTAAAATAAGCAAAGGCACAGCAAGAATACATTCTGAACATCACATAAAAAAAGTTTAGTGAAAGACTATTAGATTTATTAGAAAAAAACCAAAATTTACACTGTCTTTTATCCAAGAATCTCAAATATCTTTATAAAAAATTGGGACATATTACAGAATTTATAGATATGTTGAGTCCAAAACAGATCTAAGAAGATCTAAGATCTTTTGCACAGTTTTAAAAAAAGTGTTACTGAAACCTAAAAGAAGGGCAACAGCTTTTACTGATATTTAAGGCCATGACAAAGAGCTGGAAGCAGCATAAAAATAGTGAACTAACATCCAAAATATTTTTCTTCTCAAATGTCACCCCATCACACAGAGAAAACTAGTAGGTTTTTATGCATGATCATCTAGGTAAAAATACTACTGAGTGTTTACATATTTGTAAACTTTAAAAACCCCAATAAAAAGAGAACTTTCAAAATAGGTAAGGCAAGAAACCTCTTCCTCAATTTTATCCACGTAACCAGAAGTATTATTTTAACTCTCCAACATATACCCTAGAGATAAAGTATGCACAGAACAGTGTTTTACTAAGTTATTGGGGCACCAATTTAAAGACAAAAACTAAAAGTCATTGGAACACTAACATCATATAGAGATCCTAAAACCAATGTGCCTTATCTAGAATGCATCTTATCAATGTATTGAGCCATCCCAATTTACCTATAGGAGAAAAAGCAGGGAGTTTTACTTATATTTTCTGTAACACACATTAGAAATCAACTGGCTCCAGATATAAACCCTGTGGCTGCCCAATTTTAGTTTCTTCTCCCATTACCTTCTTTTCTAGATGAAGAAACCTGCGAACATCTAAATAAAAGCTCCACTGAAATGTATGGCATATATCAATTATTTTTTTCACTCCTCCAACAAGATACCCGAACTTGAAGCAGATTCGTCTGTTAACAATCTAATTTAAAACTATGGCCCAGTTTATATCATCTTAATCTGTAGTTTCTCCATTTTAAAGATATCCTAAATGGTAAAAGTAGCTCAATAAAAGTTGTGTTAAGTAGAAAATTATCTTTTAGAATGCCTGGAATTGGCGGTTTCCCTGATTTTTTAAGATAATCAAACCTAGGTGATATAAAAAGATGAGGGAAATGTGTTCTACTACCAATGGAGATTCCAGGATTTTAGTACAAACAGAAAGTCACCAATATTTGCAAATTCCTTCTCACCATCCACATGGCCTTACAAAAATTCACTGAAATCAACTGGGCACAACTCCATTACAATCAGTGGAGTCACATCCATTTGCAACAGTGGTGAATTTGGTCTTTTACATCTGTTTAATTTCAATTAATCTGCAAAACAAATAGATTATACTTTATACCTGTAAAACAGGCCCGTGCAACTACTTCTGCGGTAAACAAGTTGATGCTCCAGGTTCCTTGCCATTGTTTTGTGCTCTTATTTACAAAGCCACTTATGCTATTCATTTAAATATGATCCCCATCACAGCTGATATCAACAGGTTTCTTCCACTAAAATTTCCTGTCCCCCTTCTTTGCTGCATAGGATAAGTATTTTGAAGTTACTGGTTTCCTTCTCTCTTTACAAATGCTCCTTGTTTAAAAATCCACAGGGAAGAGAATGTTGATCACAATATTGCCAGTTAACCTCATTTTACGAATTTAAGAATGAGGGTGCAAATATTGACAGTCTGACCTTGTGTTTCCCATTATGTGGAGCTGTAACCTGGTCATTATAATAAGCTATTATTTCTAGTACACTAACACTCAACACAACCAAGGGGCTACAGACATATTGGGAAAGATCATCCGTGTCCTAAAGAATCTTTAATCTCAAAAAAAAAAAAAAAAAAAAAAATCACAAGCAAATTGGTTGGGATGACATTACCTTTTAAAAACAGTGAAACTAATATGACCCCCCTCTACTAAACCACTATTTGTTACTGACAAAATTCATTGACATATCCATGGTATTAATACTTCGCACTTCCATAGTACTTAGCATTTGAGGATATCCAAGGACTTTACAAATTAAACTTGTCATATTTTACTAAAAGGGATACTTAGATAGGTGGCATGTAAGTAACTTGCTTAAATGTTCTTCCCCATACAGCGTAACAGATTAGATAAAATATGCAGGAAGACTCCTTCACCCACGCAGGCCAAGTATCCCTGAGTATTCACCTAGTTATAAAGCTTAGCAACACAGAAGCCTGAACACAAAGTATGCTGCAACAAAGTAAATAGCCTGCTATAGCCTAACATATAAAAGTGATCGAATCTTGCCTTTACATGCATGCCTCCCAGTTAAACTACTTTAAGATCAATCCTACAAAGTAAATGTGCATTCAACTCCCACTGCAGATGCAGTCAATAAGATCTGAGGACACTCAGGACCAAGAGTCGCTCTCTGTTTCGCTGTGGTACTAAGGCATATTCCCATTCTCTACCTATTTTATCACCACAAATCTGGGTAAGCCTCCGCCTGATACACACATGACCTTTTATGAGTTCTTAAAAAGATCCAGTCACTAAAACCAAGAGTCTTTTACAGCTGCTGTAAATTTCTTTTCTTTCATCAGTGTGCTATATCAGGTCTCTCTCATTGAAAATACACGTCAGGGAGTCCTCTTGCAGGAAGTGCAGGCCAGGACAACTTTTCAGCCTTTAGTTAATGTCTTATTTCACATAAGCCATTATTGGAAGCGAGACAAGAGGTCTATGGATAGGTGTTAAGAGCGTGTCCAGGGTGCCCAGAGTAGGAGATACACTGTTTTGCATGATGCAACATATGTTAGAACAAACCAGCCTCCTGCTCTGCCTCACTTCTGCTCTTTTAAATGATGATTAAAACTTAGCAGCCACTAGTTGTTCTCCAAGTCCGCCGAGGGCAAGCTAAGAGGCAAGGAGCTTAGCTGGCAGCCACGGAGACTCCGGCTCGGCAGGGCCTCTGACAGGTCTCGGCAGGGTCTCTGACTGCGGGGGAACTCTAGGCAAGGGGACGGGTCTCCCGCCCCCAGCGCCGGAGGGCCTGAGGCCAGGTCGGACAAACGCCTGGCTGAGGTGGTCGGGTGCACTTGGCCCTGCCCCAGCGCCGGGCCGGGCCGGCTGCCCTCCCGAGCTCCCTGCGGGCCGCGGGGCGGGCCGGGGCCGACCCTGGGTGACCTCTGGCCCAATTCGGGCCGCAGCCGGCCCGGCCCTACTTGCGGGGCCCCGGGGCCGCGCCAGGCAGCTCGCGGGCTCGCCAGGGCGGAGCGCGGCGGGGGAAGCCAGCGCTGAAGCAGGGCCCCGGGAAGGGCTCCCAAGGGGGGGCGGCGGCTCCCCCCGCCGGCGCTGACAGGGCGCCCCCGCTCCCAGGGGAGCGGCTCCCGGCCGCCGCGCCGCACTCACCGCCCGCCTCAGGCGCCGAACCCCGACCGTCCGCAACATGGCGACCCCTCCGGGACCCGGGACCCGCACCGGCAGCGTCCACACGGCGGCGATCTCGCGAAAGCTACGAAAGGCCCAGACCGCGACTGGAGATCCTGCCCTCTCCCCCCGTTGGCCAGTGCGCGCAGCCAATCGGAAGAGGGGGCCGTTTCCCGGGCGGTAGCCTGTTTTGCGGGTGCGGGCGGGGCCGGCGCGCGCGGGTCGGGAGGGGACCTGGCGCCCAGCGCGCCCCTTGCAGGGCGGGCGGCACATCGCTGCCGCGCGGGGGCGGGAAAGTTGGCCCGCGAGACGGGGCCCGAGCCAGGAGCCCGGGTTCGGATCCACGGGCGCGAGGCGCGCTCGGGCCCGCCTCCAGCCAGCACTCAAATCTGCCCGCCCGCCAGGCCCCGGAGCGCCAAAACGTGCCTCTCACACGAGCCTGTGACCTGCCAAACCTCCTCCCTGCTCCTTCCACCATCAGGGTCATTAACGGAATTAAACGCCCGCTTAGTCCCCTGGGCGCAGCCCAGCCGTTAGAGCAAGCCCAGATCCACATGAGCTCAGCGCTGCCTCTGTCCCAGCACATCACACTTACAGCGGAGGGGGCCATGCCCACACTTGCCCTGGATGAAAACTTCATGAAAGGGTCAGGGTTGTGTTAATACGCCCAGTATAAATATTTATGGTTTTGATCTTCAGCACCCCTGCAAGTTTCTTCTTTTAGCATGCTTGACACGCACACACTTCCATGGTTGCTAAGGCACGCTTCAAAACTAGCCAGAAACTTTTACAGGCAGAGACAAAGATGATCTAACAAATATTTCCGGCATCTGCTGCAGTATCATATAAAATACATGTATGTCGGTTCCACCCTGAAGGGTCTAAATATGGTTCCCAGGCATCACTTAGGAAAGGAACCAAAGAGGTTGTCCTTTGTGCTAATGTTGGAGAAGAAAGCTATACACTTAATGGACTGGGCTCACAAGCCAAGAATGGAAAGACTAGAATAGACTCATCCAGCAATAGAACAAAAACCATACTGTCTATGACAGGATCCAGATGGTATTGAGGACAAATGGACAACCATCTAGATAATAGTGAGGAATAATGGTAAGCATTATACCTCCCACCCCCTTGACCAGATTTAATTAAAAAAAGGTGCATGACATGGTAAAAAAATCTGAATCAATTTCCCTGGAATTTCTTTTATTCATGTGTTTGTTTTTGCCAAGAGTTAAATAAAGTATTTAAAGAAGAATAACACTTCTGGAAGTTAAATTATATAGACAAGTATCCAGAATTAGGCCAAAATTCTTCCACCTTATACAAAACCAAAGTAAATGGGAGGAAGAAATCTTCTAGGCCAGGGTAGCCTGTGGAGCTGCTATTGAAGTCTCTGGGCACCAGCCACTTTCACAGCCAATGCAGAGTATAATCAATGTATTCACATTGATAGTCCCACCCATGCCCCAAACTCATAGCCAATTACTATGAATAAGACACCTGTGGCACATCACTCCACAGAGCACAGGAGTGTCCAGATCCTCCTCAGCTGCTGCTGGTCCTGTTCCACTGCCCTTCACCTTCTATTGTCATTTATACCAATGCAAAGTAGATTAAGACTGGGTGTAGAACACTACCAAATCAGAATGGCAGCATCTTATACCTAATTTGCATGGTGTAAATTGCAGAAGTGACTAGACAGAAAACAATCAAAACTTTTTCCTTTAGAACACGGGGAAGGCACTTTAGTACATTTGAACATGTCGTCCTTCCTAACCTAAATGTTTCCGGCTCTAAATTGTTGGGCAGTGTACGAGAATGTTGGTGTGCGTTGCAGCATGTACAAGTCATGCGTGTTTTCCAATTAAAGGTAATGGCCTAAGGCTGTCCATAAGAGCCCTGTGCCAGGCCCAATTCAGTCAAGGTGATGTTGGCATTGCTGTGGGCCATCTTTCATTCTGCCTGCAGACCAGACAGGCCAAAGACCTGACTACAAACTAGGTTGAACAGAGCAGAAGCATTAGTAAGCTGTTATGTTCTCCCCCTCCTGTCCTGCACAGTGCAAAGTTGAACAAAGCCACAGAAAACAGATTGTGGCTGTGAGCAATGCTCCTCCCTCCACACTGCAGAAGAGCCATACAGCTGGCATGCCATGTGAAAAAAGGATGTGGCCATGATGGGAAAGGGCCTGGCAACAGTCACACTAACTACCATGTTCCACTGTGAAAGCTACATGTATTGCACCAAAACATGTGGAAATGTAATGCTGCTTGAAGGAGGTTGGTATGGTAAGTCAGAGAGTACAGCTATGGGCTGAGCAGCAACTGTCAATATGGCCACCTCAACCCAGAGAGTTGCCATACTTTGGGGGGCAGAGGGGAGGGTAGAGGAATAACCCCTCCATGTGGCTAGCCAAGGTTCATGTGGCTTGGTTTCCCATAGACTGACAGCTCCCCGCTGCCTTTCTTGGGTCCTGCCTCATAACTGCAACACAAGCAGTTCCAAGATTGTCTTGCCCACTGGCCCCCATGGCCTTGTGGGAGGTGGATTGTTTACATAACCATGGATCTCTGTGCATTTCTACACAGAAGGGGAACATATGAGGCTTGGTTCCCAAACTGAAATTAAGTTTCTGTGTAGCCAACTTCTGGAAACCCCTCTAAGCCACTATTGCCAAAACCAAGAAACCCTACTTTTGTATCAGAGCACAACCTATAGTAAATCTCTCTTGCATCTGGTAAAGACTTACAGAAAAAAGAAAAAAAAACTTTAGTTCAGCTGTCCATAGGTGCTGAAGCATGGGAGGAGAGAGTAGATGTCAAGGCTTTTTCCATACTCCAGGACCTGCCAATTGTCTAAATAATTTGACATTTCAAAGACCAGTCAAGTAACACCAGCCCAGTATGGTATCCCCATTACAGAGGACAGATGTATAGCTTCTTCAGCCAATGCCCCTTCCTCACGTACAGCATTATAGACAGCAGAGGCCATAAAGCCCATTTCTGTTTTGGAGAATAGCTCATTTGCTTTTAATAATTTATAGGTCTTTTAATTTTTAAGGAGCTGAATATATTTTACTCAGGATTATATTTCATTTAACAATATGAAACTGATTAAAGGGAAGATCAGCAAAATATGGTTTGCATCCTTGCTGTGTCCCTGATACATAGCGAAAACAGATGATACACAGCAATTCCAGAGCAAATGAGTCAATCTTCCTGCAACAAACTACAAAACCCAAGTAAAGTGGCTTTGTGCAACGATGCTCTTCAGGAGATAAAAATCCTCCCTCCCAAGCTGTATATAGTGCCAACAGAATCTCACTGCAGCCATGATTACAGGCATGGAGTTACAGCACCTTCCTTACAAATGTGCAGCCACTCAAGAGGTGAAGGAATTGTCCCATAGATCCACAGACAAGCTCCAATAGTCACATCCCTCTCTAGCCCACACCGTCTGCACCTCCCTACTACTATAGGAGATCCATAGAGCAAAACTCTATGACATACAGGGTTAGGGTTAGGTCTCTAACCCCTTGGGTCTCCTTACATCCTGTCCCCTCAGTGCAGAAGAACCACTACCCTTCAGCTAGTATATGCCCATAGACAAGGCAAGACTTGCCTTTGGTGATGTTAACAGCTACGGTCACATTTAGTTTCTCTCCATCCAATTTATTTTCCATACCATTCTGGGAGAGCAATCAGCCTGAGTTTAGCTTAGCACTTATACAGCACTTGCCATCTGAAGATCTCATACATTTTTCATTATCCCCATTTTACAGATAGGGAAACTGAGGCACGGAGACACGAGGTCTTCCATTTTTATGTGACCACTAATTTTGCATAACTCATATATTGACTGTCCATGTTGAGACACAGGTATCTCATGCTAGTCTGTCATAATTAGTGGCCATCTTTGAATCTATAGACCTGAGTGACTTGCCTAAGGCTGCATAGAAAGTCGTCAGTAGCGAGGTTTAGAACCCATGTCCCTTGACTCCCCTGCATATACTTAAAGGAATTCTGAGATGGCAAAATTCCATACTGTATCATTAACATTGTAGCTTCACATATTTTTAAATAGCTATTTCAGTGTTTGTAAGATGGTACCTAATCTATTTCCCCCACAGATAAGCCTCTATTTAGCCACAAACTGAGTAGTAAACACACAGGGTCAGATTGCGATGTTGGTTACACCAATGTAACACAGTTTCAATTGACTTTTTCCTAGATTTATACCCACGTAACTAAGATCTGAAATAGGCCCACTGTCCTAATAAAACATACTAATGCAGGAATCTACTCCATAGTAAGGACCATACAAAACTCTGCACTTTGTTCTAACGGCCCTAGGTTCCACAGAAATATCAGTTATTGTTTTGCTTTTTAAAATTTCCTAGTGTCAGAGGGACGGTTTTAAAAATATGTTAAGCAAAATGTTTAAGACAAGTTCTCCCCTGAAAAAATCTGCATGATAGATCTTTGAAAAAATGTGATCACTGAAGTCCCAGAGAGACTGACAGCAGGCCTCTTTACTTAAGTTACAAATCAGTCAGTGCCACAGTACTAAGAGTTTATGGATTTGTGACGCTACAGGCTCTAGGAACCTGCAACCAATGAATGGTGAGTCACAAATACAGTTTCTTCCTTGTTATCCTTAATATTCTTTTCATTCTTTAACTGTTTCACAACGCTTTTTTTTTTCTTTTCCCCCAAGTGTGAGCAGTTTGCAGCATGCTGCTGATATATCCTATCTGTGTATTTCTAAGGCACCCATCACTGTGGTCTCTCTCAGACAAGTGCAAGGCATATGACAGATTTGTTCTTCAGCTTTCTCACAAGCTAATAGGTAGTTCACAGCCAAAGTTCATCCTTCCACATGCCTTTCATGTCAGATGCCAAGAAATACGCAGATCCTACTGCAGAATGTATCCATGCATATTCAGATATTTTGTATTGCTGGACAATTAACTTTTGATTGTAAGGTGAAGAGATTTGAGATAACCATTATGGCTAGATAGCCTATTCCATTTCCTGGCCCAGGTGTGTTGGCAACTATGTAGGCCCTGTGAAGGGGTATGACAAAGACTAGAAGAGGCAAGGAAGGCTGCAGTGGACTGTGCTCTGCCAGTCTTGGCTGATGGGATCCTCCTTAGGGAACTCTTCCAGATGGCATAAATTAGAGTGGTCTCAGGGCCCTTAGCCCTAAATCTACTATAACTTAAATCAGGGGCTGGGCTGACTCCCAGCCAGCCCCAGGATTAAGGGAGACAGAAAGTTGACAACAGAGCCATCTTTTCCTCTTCTTTCCTTACTTTGTGAGCTTCGTGGTGCTAAGGAATCAGCCCTCTAGGTTTCAAGACCTATCCCCAACTTTAAATTCTAGAAATAATTCACCTCAGAAAAATTTAAATACGACTAAGGTCACTGGGTCTCCTTCTCCTCTCACAGTGGTGTGCATTAGAATAATTTAATGGAGTCACAGTGCTATAAAATTTGTGTAAAAGGAAAATAAGCTCCACTGATTTCTGGGATGAGGCAACTTCCTTCCCTCCTTTCTGAGAGCTATGTCTTAAAGACACAACTGAGCCTCTTATAAACTTGCCAAAGGGACCAAATATTGTTACAGCTGCTTTGGAAAATATTTTTTCTGCATCTTAAATACAAGTAATCTAATAAAGGAGCACAAACAAATTGAGTGTATGGTAAAGGTGCTCTTCATGTACTCTTTATTTAACAAAAAGATAAATAAATTAATATATGTAATATATTAATGACTCATTAAAGTGTGGCACACCCCTTGGTAATCCTACTGTAAGCCTACAAAAAAAAAATCAGCTTTCACAGTGCATAAGCAGAAGGCATATTTTGTGGAATCAAGCTTTTAAAAGGAACAAGTAGAGTTAGATTGTTTATTTTTGTGTAAAAACATCGAGACTTAAAGACTAACAAATTTCTGCAGGCATAAGCTTTCATGGGTTGCAACATCTGACAAAGTGGGTTGCAGCCCACGAAAGCTTATGCCCACAGAAATTTGTTAGTCATTAAGGTACTACTGGACTCTCCTTGTTTTTGCTGTATACAGACTAACACGGCTACCCCTCTGGAACTTATTTTTGTGTGTTTTTTATTAATCAGACCATAATGAAATTATCTATGTTGCCAAAACTGATCTAATGTTATCAGTCCAGATAACTAATCAGCAAAGGTCAAACTTTTTCTATTAATCTATTTAATAACAGAAATATATTTTGATCAGCAAACTGACACTAGAAAACTCTAGGTCAGATATCAAAGTAAAAGTGCCACAGATTCAGAAAATGTCAGGCTTGATATTATATTTTCTGTTTTAATTTTAATTTAAAACCTAAATAGCACCTCAGATACATGTAATCTTTATTGAAACTGGCTTGATGAGGATTACATCTTGATGCACAAAGGAAGTCTTTATCACTTATGGCTAGTGTTTTAGGCGCTTATAACTGTAATCAGGTAGGGATTATATCAGCATGATCCACATTAGCTGAACCATGACAAAAAGCTTTATTTTATTTCATCTCACATGTAATGGGTGCTGATAATAAAAGAGTAAAACACAAAAATACACAGGGACCAATGAAAGCATGGATTCAGAATCCATTGCAAGTGGAGAACATTATTATACATTTAGAAAAAAATGAATGATTAATTAGTGGAAAAAGCCCTGTGTATGGTGCATTTTTATCCAGGATTATTTCATTAGGATCTGCTGACCCAATTTCTTCATTGTAAAGGGAATTACATTTTTTCACACTGTGCGGTGTGGAGTTAGATCAATACTGAGGATGGCTCAAACTTTTTAAAATATAGAGACTTAGTGAAAACATAGCAAAAAACCCTACTCCAGTAACTGTATGGCCCACAGGGGAAAAGAAACAAGAATGGTACAAAAAGTATATATGTTGGAACTGAATTTTGGTTCATGTAAAATACATAATTCCTAATAAGACATATGAAAACCAGCGAATACAGTCATGACTAAGAGAGTAAAGATGATGAGAGGTTTTTTAAATAGCAATGCCACTTTTTGGTATGGGTCATCCTCAGTTTACTGTTTCTGCAATCATAATGAGTATGGCTAATTCAGAGATAAATTAAAGAGCTTCATTCAGGAGCTCTACCAACAGTTGAAAGGATTCACCTACTAATCTGTCAAAATCCAATAATGTTAAAACAATCAGAATCTGCTTACCACTCTACTGAAGAATTTACAAATTGAACAGACAGTATCTGCCTACATGACACTACAAAGGATGACTCAAAAAGAGAGCACGGCAGCAACGCACCATGAGAGATGAGAAAAATAGAGGAATAATAAGTGACCAAGAGTTACTAGAGAAGGTAATCAAGGATAATGAATGCCATAATTTAAAATTACATTAGCCCATTTCATGGAGCAGCTAATTCTGTGGTTGAATCATTTAGTCCCCAACCGTGCAAATTCTTATGCATGAAAGTAACTTTACACATGTGAGTAATTCCATTGTGGCTATACTCCCATGTGTAAAGTTACTCATGTGCATGTTTGCCATGTCAAGGTGCAAATATTGGTCATTTCTATACATTTTGGAGCCTTTTTCATTTTTTCTAATTAGTTAATATTGATCCTTCCCTACTGGCATTCAGTTCTGCAGTGCAAAAATACTAAAACATAGGAATGAAATTAGACCTCTCCTTCTCTATAGGGCCTGATGGTCTTCTCGCTTGCACCAGTTTTACACTGGTAGAGCTCCACTGACTCACTCCTGATTCACACCAATGTAAGAATCAGTCTGTCTGACAACTAGATTCCTTTATAGAAAGATATAATATCTTGATATTATTTATGATGCCCTTTATAGCATCTTTCACCTGAGTATATCAGAGCAGTTTACAATATTGATTTAATTAACCCTCACTACACGTCTTTGAGGTTGGGAAATATTATATCCATTTTACAGTTGGGAAAGCTGAGGCACGGAGCTGTCAATTGCCTTGTCCAGTCAGAGAGAACTGGGAACAGAATCCAAATTTCCAGGGCCTGCTCTGATTACTGTACCAAAGTGCAGCCGCCCTACAGTCTCCCTACAAATGGCACCTCCTGCTTAAGCTCCAAATATTGATGTTCTTCTGGATAATGAGATAAATCACAGTATCACATCATGTTCTCTTATGCGCATTTTCATAAATTGTTATTCCCAGAGAGTGAAATCACTAACAGTAATAAAGAGCCTGCTCCAATTGAAGTCAATGGTAAAAATGGTTCCGTGGGATCAGAATCAGGGCCTACTAGGTTCTGCAAGAAGGAGTGCAAGTATTCATAAACAAAATGATGTAGTTGCAGTATTGCTAGAATTGTTAATCTTTTTGGAAGTGAAGGCTTAAGTTAATTTAAAAACAGATGGAGTCTTCCATAAAAATAATATTTGTGACTTACACTATCTGCAATGCAGTTTTGCTTGGGAAAATTCACACTACTGTGAATTGATAGAAATACAGCCATCTCTTCATGTCTGCACTGACAAATCAACATCATCAACCTAGACTTTTGGCTGTATGCTGCCATCGTTCTATGTGCAGAGCCCCCATTGAAGTTAATGGGAGTTGTGTGTAAAATTCAGTGGAAGAATACATCGCCATAATTTTTTAAACATATCTGCTTTTTATGCCTCAATTACAAGGCTAAAGAAGGAACTGCGTGCCACTCACTATTCCCTAGTCACACAATACTGAGCCTTTTCCTGTAAAGCCAAGAACATCCAGTCTAACATGACTGCCTTTTGAGAATTATACTTTTTATGCTTGCTTCCAAGCACTTGTAGAAAGCTGATTTCAAAATTTCAACCTAGAAAATAATACTTCTGTGATGAATGCTGGAGTCAGGGTAATTGTCCTATTTCTTCAAAAGTTTCTAGTGATTGTTGATCCCTTTGTTTTTGGATGTGCAATTTTCAACACCCTAAGCAGGCCCAGTTTTCAGATAGCAAGCATTCAGCCCTTCAGAGCATCAGACCCCTTTACAGTGTCTCAGGTAGTTGGTTACTCAAGAATAGAAGCAATCAAAACCATTAGTCATTTTTTACCATGTAGACAATGTTTTGCACTTCTTTTGGGCCTTCCATCTATAGATCTTAAAGCCCTTTGACATTATTAATGAGGTCGGCATCATCACACCACTGATAGGTCTAACTATAAAACGGATTGTACTGAGGGGGAATCTAAGCCATGGAGGAGCTAAGAATCCATATCAATTCCAACTGGACTCAATAGGAGAAAAAAAACAAGCACACTTTAAGACAAGAAGTCTGTGACAAAGAAAGGAACAGAATCCAGCTCTCCTGGTCTCCAGGGTTTGTAGTTAAACCAGCAGACCATACAAGTACTATGACTGAAACCAGTCTGCATGGGCTGAGGATGGAAGAAGTTATCTGCAATGTATCCTGTCTTTAAATCCAAAATGTTCCCCTCATTTCTCCCTTGCATTCTCAAGACCCCACAATATGTCCATCCTAAATCCTTCAGACAAAGGCATAACAAGATCCAGTGGTTGGAATTTAATTTAAAATGCAAATAAGGTGCATATTTTTAAATAAGAGTAATAAATTAGAACAGCTTACCAAGGGATATGGAGAATTCTCCATCACTCGAACTCTTTACATCAAGACTGGGTTTCTATCTAAAAGATATACTCTAACTCATCACAAAAGTTACTGGGCTTGATACAAAAATTACTGGGTAGAATTTGATGTTCTTTGTTATACAGGAGGTCAAATTAGATTATCCTAAAGGTCCTTTCTGACCTTAAAATCTTGATATTAGTGAATCTTTTCCACTGAGAAAAATGGAGAGAACTCCTTTTGCAGTTTCACCAAGACGGACTCTCAATCAGTCACAAGGGTGGCGGTAGCTGTTGTGCAATATTAGAAACTCTTTTATACACTCTGCCTCTGCAGAACTTCCAAACCCTGATGGTCTTGGCGGCTGAAGCTGAGAATTGAATGCAGCATTCCCACATAGCAGTGCAGAGCAATACCAGACATTAGGCCAGCGGGTTAACCACTGTTTAATTTCGTCACATTTGTTTGTGAGTTATACACACACTTTTCAATTGTCAACAAGACTTTTAAAAATGATATTGATTTTAATTTCAAAGGCTCTTGAAAATAAAATGAATGACTAATTCTAAAAGGAGAGTAGTTTCCTCAACAGCTGTAAATAATTTATTGTTCGCAACCCAACCAGATCAAAAGATACTTCATCAATTGATGTGGCAAAATCTGTTGCAAGCTGCATTTCTATTATCTCAGATCCAATTAACCATTTGGAGCAGACTAAAACATAACTAGATCAATCCAGAATCAGATTAATATCCAATCCATAATCACATTAATCACAATCTGTCCATAATTAGCCATCAGATAATCCCATTGAACAGGAGGTGACATACAGTATCCCATTATCTCATTAATTATCTATTTTCAGTATTGGACTTTGTTCCTAAGCACAAGAAAATGTTTTTAAAGGGAAAATGAATGCAGAACTGTCCTTTTGATAAATCTTTGCTGTGAAGGCTGTGCACAGATTCAAACTTCTGAGTTTCTTTGTTTTTACACATTCTATTATAACCCAGAAACGGATCCTTGAGAGATGTCATCTTTTTAAATAAAATATGATTATCTTCTTGGGAAGAAGAATAAATAAGACATTTGATTCATGTGAAGTTTATGAAAGAGAAGAAAATCATTCAAAGGTTTTTAATAGTAACATGATAGCAATAGCTTTGCAAAGCTAAATCTTATTGCAGATGGTTCCTGTCCTTTTTGTATTGTAAGTGTTCCATCTGTTTTAATTTTATAATGGACTTAATCCATGGCTGGCTCTGAAAGAATCAGCATTTACTGCCTTTGCAATCTGCTGCAAAAGTCATTGTTTCCTGTTTATAAATGGGACTGATACTTCAAATTTGTGACAAAAACTGAAAATTATACCTAAAAAAATCTGAAAACCCTATTAGCAAGCCTAATACCATACCGTAACATCATTACACATACTCAGAAGTCTCACTGAAATCAATAGTAGTTTTTCCTAACAACTGGTTAAGGATTTGGCCCTTGGAAAGAAAAGTAAATCAAGAAACATTAATTGTGAATATGTAGGATACTTTGTCTATTGGCAAACACATATTTTCTGTGATTGTAAGTGAACTGACAGTTGTTCTGTGAAGAAATATACCCCCCAAAAATAAAAATTTAGTTATTTATCAAAAGCAGGTCAAATCTCCCAGGCTAGTTGATTTCACTGCCTCTTAACATTATAGCAGAGAATATTTGTATAGTCTTTTGAGCATCACCTGATAGAACTATTTTAGTGTAGGATCTCTCCACAGTTCCGTAGCAAATTGATTTTTTTCTGGGATTTCATCTTAGCTGTGCATGTGGTATGATGACATGTTAAAACTTGCCATTCAGAGCCAAATTCTTCTCTCCGCTACACCTGTTTAAATGCACAGTCACCCTATATGGATTCAGTAGTGTAACTTCAGATTTACACCAGCATTATTGAAAGAAGAATTTGGCTTCAAATCAGAAGGGTTTGGGTTTATTTTAAATTATCCTTGTTTGTTTTTATGCTTCCAAACTACTGCCTCCCCACTTGAAATATAAAGAAACCAGGATAATTAAACAAACAAAACACCTTTCTAATTTGATGCCCTCAAAATTGAAAAATGATGCAAGAAAAAAAAAGTACTAGCTAATATACTGTATTTTACATATGCTTCTTTTTTATATCAGTCCCTCACTGGTGGTAATTTATTTTATTATTATAACAATACGTACAAATACTGACTTACCCAGGAGCCCATGCTTTTCTGGACCTGCTGATGGGCCACACTGTCTCCTTCTCTGCACTCTGCGGTCTCATAGTTCAGACTTTTCTATGCTGCCTAGCAAACTAATTTGCCCTCTGGGTCTTTTGTTCTGACTAGTAGGCAGACTTGCCTAATTTCTTCATACTTTTAGGTTGGACTCCCAAGGTGAAATCCTGTCTCTATTAAAGGGAATGGGAATTTTGCTATTGACTTCAAGTGGGGCCTGGATTTCTCCTTCAGAATATGGGCTCTTCTGCAGCAAACCATCGCTTTGTATTTGAGAGCTAGAGTCTGGCCCATTTTGCTCTGGATCTTCAATGTTGTTAATTGCAAATTAATGCACATTGGAAACCACAATCACAACTGTATATACAAAATGGGGGTGGGGTCTACATTAGCTGCTACCACTCAAGAAAGATCTTGGAGTCACTGAATAGACTAGTCCATTGAGAACATCTGCTCAGCGTGCAGCAGCAGTCAGAAAAGCTCACAGATTGTTAAGAACTGTTAGGAAAGGGATAGCTAATAAGACAGAAAATATAATGCCGCTATATAAAGTCCATGGTATGCCCGCAACTTGAATACTATGTACAATTCTTGTCACCCCATCTCAAAGAAGATCTATTGAAAAAATGGAAAAGATATAGAGAAGGGCAACAAAAATGATTAAGGTTATGGAAATATTTCCATAGGAGGGAAGATTTAAAAGTCAGAGAGTATTCAGCTTGGAAAAGAGATGACTAAGGGGGATATGAAGAGGTCTATAAAATCATGAATGATGTGGAGAAAGTGAATAAAGAAGTGTTATTTGCTCCTTCACATAACACAGGAATCAGGGGTTACTCAATGAAATAAATAAGCAACAGATTTAAAACAAGCAAGAGGAAGTACTTCTTCACACAATGCATGGTCAGCCTGTGGAACTTGTTGTCAAGAAATCTTGTGAAGGTCAAAAGTTTAATGAGGTTCAAAAAAGAATTAGAGATGTTCCATCAATGGCTATTAACCAAGATGGTCAGGGATGCAACCCCATGGTCTGGGTGTTCCTAGCCCTCTGACTGCCAGACGGTGGGACTGGATGACAGGAGATGGATCACTTGATAATTGCCATGTTCTATTCATTCACTTTGAAGCATCTGGCATTGGCTACTATCAGAGACAGGATACCAGGCTAGATGGACCATTGGTCTGACCAAGTGTGGCCATTCTTATGTTCTTATTTCCTTGACTTCATAGGCAGAATTCACATGGACGGTGCAAATAGACTGGACCCAGAAGAGACCTGTCTAGTTTCATTGAACAAACTGAATGAAAGGCAAGAAGTAAACACAACAGGAAAAAAAAAGAGATTTTTTAAACATTGGTCCAGTTTTAGTAGCCTAAGATGTTATTAGTAACATAGGAGAGAATTTGTCTATTGCATTTTTATCTGGACAGCTGTGTGCCTTTAAAATCAGAAAAGCAAATAAACTCAGAGTCAAAGCTGAATCACTATTCTTAGCTCACTTTCTTGTGCATGAGTAATGCAGGGATCACAAAAAATCAGGTGATTTTTAAAAGATGCAAAACTGAGGAACAATGGAGTGAGACAAAGACTTGAATCTGTCAACTCAGAATTTTCTTGCTAATGGAGATTTAGACTGACATGTTCCAGGTAGACTGAAAAAATTACCAAAGAAACAACTGCTCTGAGTTTCACCAGTGTAAAACTGGAACCAAATAAGAAGGGAGGGAGACAAGCAAATATCCTGTCTCATCTTCTAGAGCCTTAACTATTCTGTACCAAACAATCTGAAATGAAAACATTTCCCACTTTTAAACATAATTTAACAAAGTTGTCAGCGAGGCTGAACTTGAGAAGATGCTGCTCCTCTTTATTTTGTTCATAAGAAAGCTAACAAATCAGAGGGGGAAAGATGAGGTACTTAAGCCCCAGTCCTGGAACAATTTATATACATGCCCAATTTTATGCACCAAGTCATTCCCATTAACTTCAATAACTCATAGTGTGTAAAGTTAAGCACTTATAAAAGTATTTATAGGATTTGTCTTTAACTCTTAATGTGACTTTTTTTTAAGATATCACATTTTTCCACAGCTAAACAGGTTGGTTCATCATTTGTATTTGAAACTGTGAAGATATTTTCTGCTTTAATTTCACTTGAGAAACATGGCAGAAATTAATCTGAATCCCATGGCAGAAAAAGTTACGGAAATTTTAACGAAGCACTAGATTTAAAAGATCTTTTGAGCCAATATTGTTGAACTAAAAGAGAGATACAATATCCACCATGCTACAGAGTCTTTGGAAATTAAAAGGTATTATTTTAGCCACTGAAGTGCTCTCCTCTTTTTTCCATTAAGGCAAGAGGAGAAACCCGTGGAGACTAAAGAGGAAAACAAATAATAAAAAATTGAATACAAGGGATACAAAGTTCAAACAAAGTGCATTCCTTGGTTCAAACCCAGATCTTCAGGCATGTAACATTTCATGAGAATCAGACTAAGGGCAAGTCTACACTTGAAAATTAAGTTGACTAAAGTTATGTTGACCTATAGCCACCGCAGTAGTTAAATCAGTTTTTCATATCCACACTATGCTCCTTCTGTCGGCGGTGCATATACTCAGCAGAAGCTCTTGCACCAACTTAACTGTCAATATGGGGCACTGACAGCAGGAGCCCCACCACCCAGCTGTCATCTATGGGTGGCGGGGCTCTAGCTGTCAGGCATCAACAGGCAAAGTAAGCAATGCAGTGTCTACACGGTCAGTGTGTCAACCTAACTACATCACCCTAAGCACTACCCCCCTCGCAGATGTGGAGTCATTAAGTTGGTGTAGTGGCAACTTACACGGGTGGCAGCAACATTTTACAGAGTTAGGTCAACATAATCTGCCTTATGTCCGACCTAACTCTATAGTGTAAAAGAGGCCTCAATGTCCTGGGCTTTGCATCAGCAAATACATGCAAAACAATCGAAGGGTTCTCTTACAGTCACTGCTTTTGTGCCAGAAATCAGAGTGAGAAAACCAGTGCTATATATCAAAGGGCTAATCCGGCCCCCTACACTGTGACTGCAGGAACAGGCTGGAAGGGTGTTGTGCAGCAACTGTGTGGTATCTTTACCAGCTTAATTACTAATGTTTATTGTGTGTATTACAGTGGCACGTAGGAGCCCCTATCGTGGACCAGGACAAATCACCAACCGTATCCATGTGGCTCCCAAAGCAGCATTAACCCCTTGTTGTATTTCTGCTGGAAGTTCTGTAGGATGGTGGCAGGGAATGGCTGCCCACAGCTTAATTCCCAAAATCTCAGGAAGACCTACTTTGATAGGGGAGCTCACTCAAGGCCTTTTATAAATTTGGAGGAAGGGGAAGTCAATACCATGTTGTTGGAGGGAAGGAATCAGAGACAGCAATACAGTCATTTCTGGGGAGTATCCACTTCTTTTTATTCTCTCTATGCAGCAGAGCAGAGCACTAACAGGATACCCAGGCATGGTCCTTCAGAGACATAGTAACTTGGGACAGAGTTCTCCCTTAACTCCTATGGGAATTAGACCCATGTAATCAGAGGCAGAATCAGGCTGTAACAGGTTTTCTAAGTTGTTTCAGGTCACCCCTGTCACTCAAGTCCCAGACTTGCAGCCTTGAGGCTGGAAAAACTGTCACAGAAGTTAATGCGTCATTTACCTGTGTCTGGACGGAGGGTCAGATCTTTCAGATGTATGTGTATACTGTAAAGAATATCAGAGGCTTACCATTAGGCAGTTCAGTTAAATTTTCAAAGGGACCTGTAGAGTATGAGAAAGGTAATGAAAGCCTTTGGTCAAGACTAATTAAAAAGGTTCAAACAAGACATTTTTGCACTGTAGCCTGTACACTGCACTTTATTTTATTTCACAAGCCATGTGGTTTGGTTTTGACTCAGTCATACCAAACTTCACATAAGGCAGGAAAACACTCCACAGTTAGAAGTAACTTTTTTAGTTTCTTTCCCTCACTATCCCAACTGAAGCAAAAGAAACTGGTGCATTCTAAATATGAACAATGGTAAATACTCTGCACAGCGTTGGAAATGACCTCTCTATGGCAATTTTCCATATTTTCATTTGAAGTGCTAGAGTATTAGCACTGTCAACATTCTTTTAAATTGCATTTGTTATCTACTTTGTCTTTGAAATCTCCTAAGCACTTTTAGATAATGGAAAGCACAGGTTGTTAACAATAATAAAAGTCCTGCCATCAACCATCAAATAACAGATAACTCCACTCCACATGCTGCTAAATGTTATAGAAACCATCCACTAAATCTTTATTGCAGCTGAAATATAACTCCCTCTTTGGAAAAAAAATGTCCTGTTTCTGCCTCAATTTATCTTGAAGAAGAAATTTCTTCCTTGTACTCTGTGTAATTAGGAATTTTCTGCAGGATGTCAGATATAGCATGACCCACCTTATATTGAAAAAGATCAGCCTTTTCAGGACATTCCCTGGGTACCAGTTGTAAAACTTTCTTTCATGTATAGACAGAGGGAACCTTTCCAAAATAACCCTCATGGAACAAATATTTCAGATCCAAGTGCTGCCAACCTTTCATGCTTTTTTCAATATCAATCAAGCTAAAGTTTTCTTACATTTTCACTCAACTGTGGTCTGCACTGGAGGGAAAAGGGCTTAGTTTGGTCAGGACCTAGAATTCTAGAATTAAGAGGTGAGAGGCTTATTTGGGGAGACTGATGTGTTATGAAAATCTACCCTCGATTGTCTGTGTGCCCTCTTAACTGTTTATTAATAGCAATTTCCTAAGAGCCCCAATAAGGGATTAGGGCCCACTGTATACAAAATGAAGCAGATTTAGTCCCTGCCCACAGATAAACTGAAACATACCGGCATTCAACAAGATAGAGCATCATAAGTGAGCTTGCTTATTAGAAATCCCGGCTGGCTCTGCCTCCCCACCTGTGGCAGTTACTGCATGAATAGTTTCGTGAGTAACTCGCCTCCCTTACCCCTCCCTGCTCTTGCCGATTCACACATCAAAGCGGGAATCGCCTCTGTGGCAGATCGCCCTTCCCCCACACCCCACCCAGCGCTGGGAACCTGAGCGGAGTTAGGCCCGATCCAAACTCCCCCGGGAGCCCCGCAGGGGCCCGTCGCCAACAAGAACGAGGGGGAGAGGACTGCCGGCCCTGCACACGTGTGTCTCCGCAACGATGCCGCCTCGCAACCTGGGGCGGGTAAACGGAGGCCACTCACCCAAGAGAGTCACTTCGGGCTACGACACTGAGGCTCAAGCGGGGGCAGTAAGTCCTGCTGCTCTCTGCCTCCCGCACAGCCAGCCCCCCGGCCAAGCCGCTTCCCCACAGCAGGGACCGGCCCAGCACGTGTGCGCGCTCAGGCCACTGGCCCCGCCCTTCCCGTCTGGGGCCCAGACTCGTGCTGCAGGCCCGCCGGGGCGGTGCCTCCTTTGTGGGCACGGATCGGGCCCAAGGTGTCACTTTCCAGCCTCTCAGGCCTCCATGGCCTGCCCTGCCCCGTGCCTAGGGCCCTGCGAGATGACAAACCCCGCCCGGGCAGGGCCGCTGTTTTCCTTCTGCCTCTCAGCCATCGCACCCTTTCGCGTCCCCAGCGATCGCAAGGCAGCGGCTCCCTCCCGGAGCGGGCACGAGCCGCCCCTCCTAGGCGTGCGCTCCGCTGGGCTGCGTTAGCGGGTCCCCCCCCGGGGCTAATCGGGCCCTTCTCGGAAAATACAATCAGTTCCCGCGGGGGCCCTGCACGAGCGGGGCCAGAGCAGAGCCTGGCTCGGGCGCTAGCGCTCTGGGGGCACCCCTCGGGGCGACACCCGCCCCGGTCCCGTCTGCGGGTGCGAAGGAGCAAGGCGTGTTCGCGGCACAGGCGGGCCATGATTGCCACGTGGCCGTTTCAGCGCAGGGAGAGGGAGGCCAGGCTGCGTTGAGGACTTGGAGAAACCGGGCGCACCAACGTTTGACTTTCAGCCCGGTTCCGAACCGGGTGTGGTGCGATCGCTCCAGTACCGCGGGTCGTGACCGTGCAGCCACATGGAGATTCCAACGTGGGGTCCGTGTCCCGACCCTCCGGCGGAACAAATCCCGCGGGCGCGATGGCCTTGGTAGTTCCTCCTCCCTCGGCAGTGTGTGGCTTTAGGAAAGATCCCCCATCCCGCCCTCCGCGAAGCATGACTCGGCTACTTCTGTCGGTTGGTCCCCCGACTCCCCTTTGCAATAATGATATGTCCCAAAGAAACAACTGCCTCACTCGTGAACAGGACAAGAGACAAGACAACAGCGGCCCTCGCCTGTCCCTTCTGATTGCCCTTCAAATGCTCCACGTCCCAGACGGAACCGCCGGCTTTGTAACAGCTTGTTACGCGGCCCAGGCAGGATCTTTGCTCAGAGCCGATTCTGAGCCGGCCTTGGACTCGAAACACTTGTAAGGTGGAGAAGACAAACAGTGAACACGAATCATTCACTTCTCGAAGGGACCGGCCGAAAGGGTCAGAGCTGCCTTCGGGAAGAAGCCTGTCTAACGCACCGGGAACGGTGGAAAATCCATCATCTGCGTTACGTTTTCCCCTAGCCCTCTGGGAAGGCGGGGATGTGCAGGGCATGGTGCTAATCTGTTTGCTTTCGATGGTAGTCTGTAGATCTTCCTTCCTTTCAGGACACACATGACAGACAAAGGTCTGCTTTGCAAACAGCCGTGTGGGTGCTGGTGACAGCCGAAACCCCAAGGTGTGCTTCCAGTCCGAAGGGGCAGGGGCGCGTAAATTCCTGTTTGCCTCCCTGATCGTGTCACTCCCCTGAAAAGCCTGGCCGAGGACGTGTCACTCGGAGCTTTGCGGACAGGGAGCACGATCTGTGTGTAGTTCATGAGGCATCCGCCTGGGAGCCTGGAGGGGCCCTGGATTTTGGCTGGCAGACGAGCTGGGAATCGGAGGTCAAGTCACTTGCCCCCTCAGCTGCAAAGCAGGAGCCGCCCTGCCTCTCAAGGGCGGTAATAGTTACTGGAAATGCACAAGGCACGTCTCTATACGAACCCCTCCTGCGAAGCCAGCACCGGCACTAACCCCGGAGTAAGAATGGTCCCATGAGTAAGACGTTGCGTATTGGCTCGCTAGTTATCAGTCCGCATTTATTTCGCGATTCCTTTACCAGTATTCATCGCCGATCGTGTGCACGTTAGGTTCACGTTTTACCACTCCCTATTCATTCTCGTCCTGTACTCACCGCTGTTGTATGACTGCGGCGGGATCTTATATCGCAAGGCTAACGTCCGCCCGTCTCCACTCAGAGGTCTGTCACTAAGAGTTGGTACCTCCCTCCATTGGGCAGGTGATTTACCTGCCGGGTGATTTTCAGACTCGAGGGTACCTCGTTTTTGTCACGGACTCAGGGTCCCTCCTCCCCGCACACACATCCAACGGGGGGGTCGGGAGATTAAAATACAGCACATGATGTTCTCACCTGGGGTTCTGCGGGCTGCCTCTTGCTCTAAGATCAGCACCAAGCCTGTGGCCAGCATTGTCATCACTTCGCCGAGGGGCCTGCGTGTAGAAGGGCAAGAGGACTAGGGGTGCGAAGGAGCGTGCGGGCACACGCAGTATCACAGATGTTGTCTCACACCCGTCCACACGGTTGTTATCTGGTTCGTTTGCAGCTAAGGGGAAAACCCCTACGCTTCACTTAACGCGTCTGACAAGCCACGCAACTTCCTCACCTCACCCCTGAATGGTTTAGAGCCCCAAGTCCTGGTGAGTGGCTCCTGCCCTCTGGGGTTTCGATGGCCGTTGCTTGTGCCCAGGTATAAGTGACCGGATGTTGTGTTTACAACAGATCTTCAGGCCAGGTTTCTTTTGGACAATTCCTGATTTTAAGCCTGGCAGATTTTTTTTTCAATATTAATTTCCGAGGAAATGTGGCAGGCGAAGGGGTAACTTCACCCAGAAACTGCCCCTTCATGGCGATCTCAGAGGACTGGAACTGAGGTGATGTGCGATTTGAAAAGGGGGGAGGATCTGCGAGATGTTCTCAGTGAGTGATTAATGGCTCAGGTCGGATCCAACCGAACATCCCGACGCCTAAAAACAAATGACAGATTTAAACTTGGAGTCTCTATTTATGAGCCAGCGCAGTAAGAAGAAACAAGAAACGCGCCTGCAAGTGCCAGAACCTATTTGCCTGGCTCCTGGCAGGGCAACCTCTTGTCAGGTGGTCCTTTGGGCAACAAGCTTCCGAAGTGTTTGCAGGAATTGAAATCTCGAGGGACTTTTACGTTTAAAACGTGTCCGCCCCAGCCTGCCCGAGTCGCTCTGCTTTGCCTTACGGTCCGGAGACGTTTTCACGCCTCACCTCTGTTGCAACACTCGGGTACACCGAGGGGCCGTGCAGCAGAGCTGCCTCGGTCGGGGTGGGCGCCACTGAGCAGAAAACATCGGCGGCGTTGGGAGCTGTATGGCCAGTCTTCTGCTCGCGGAGAGCGCGCGTCGTGTTTGCCAGTTACTATCAGCCTAGCCTCCCAAACCCGGACCCCGCTCCCAGGAAGGAACAAACAGTGCAGCAAAATACCCGCGCAGCGCATCTTCTTCGGATGTGCCACGGGAAGAATGCGGCGTTCCTTGTTCTGGCAACCCGCCTCCCCCATCTCCCTTCCCAAACTGCAGGTCTCTCCAGCGGGCTCCCTACAGGAGGGGAACGACACACAGCCATTGCCAAACCTGCTAGCCACCTCGCCACGCTATTCTCAAAGGCTGCCGCAGCTTTGCAGCCCAGTCCATTAATATCGAGGATGGTAGGTAGCTCGGGCAACGAGCTAGTTAAAAAGGGAATTAACACTGGAATATCCCCGCTAGCAGATCACTTAAAGCTGTACACCCTCGCCCTGCGAGCTCCAGTCCTGAATTATTAATAGTATTTCATGTTACATCAATGCGCCTTCTTGAAGATTAGAGGTTTATTAAGCCTGGCGACAAGTTTTAACCGATTAGCCATTCTCCCAGTAGAGGTCCTTCTATCCGAGTGAAATGCAGAACCCGGCTCTGGAAACCAGACGGTGGGGACCGTATAAAGAGAACAGAAATGCAGTGTAACATCAACTGACTGACAGACACATTAACTCCAAGATCGTGGTAACAGCTTTCTGTAGGATGGTTCCCTCTCCCCCAAAAATAAACAACTGGAGACTATTTTGAATTACAATCAGGGCATCTTGTTATATAGGGATGTTGCAAATGGAAATCCATCAGAGTCAAAGTTTTTTAGGAAGCCCCCTTTAACATTTGCTTTTTGATGCAGATTATTTTCCAGATTGCAGGTTTACAAAAAACAAAAAAGAAGAAGAAGAAGAAGAAGAAGAAGAAGAAGAAGAGAGAGGCTCGGTGCAGAAATTGTGGGGTTGTGAACTGTGGCATTTTAGCCCTGTGGTTATTTTAGCAGCTTTTCAGCACATTATAAAGGGCACATTTCCCCCCCACCCCTTTTCCTCTGGGGAGAGGACTTAATAGATCAAAAGAGAGCCACACGTTTGCAGCTAGTCACAGAAAGGGCTGATAAATTCCGGTGATAGTTTGCTATCATGAATTGCTGAAGAGACACCGTGACTGAAAGCTGCAATATCGACCATAAAAATTTTCTCAAGAAAAAATTAGTTCAATCAGCTTTTAATGTAACAATACGCCCAAAATAATATATGCTAAAAAGTGGCCCATTTCACTGTCTTCGTCGCTATTTCTACAACCAGAACAATTAAACAAAATTTTAAATTCAAAATGAAAAATTGGAGGATCTTCCTATCAGAAATGTATTTTGAATTACAAATTGGTGTTAGAAAATGGAAAAGAGTAATGGATCAGTAAAGGTAGCAACCAGCTGCAATGTTCGTTGGTTTCTTATGATGACCTTTGATTTGAGAAATAAACTAAATGTAAAATAATTTGTTGTGCAAAATGGGATGAAATTAGAGGTGTAATGTATCATTCTGTTTAAAATATCTATTAAGCTGATGTCAGTTTCAAGAGCAAGATCCCAGCTAATTTTATGCCTTTCTTTTCCCTCCAACAAATAAGAGTTCACATGTAAACGTCACATGCAGAAGCGCTTCTTTGAGGCACTTGTCTTGCACCTCAGCATAAAATAGGTTTAAATAATAAATAAAGCATAATAAGAAATACAGGCTAATAAAATATAGCAATGTGTTACTGAAATAAACCCCTACTAATTCCTGGCATAAGATAAGATGGTTTGAATGAGATTTTAAAATACTCAAGCGAGCTTGTCAGATTTACACACAAGGAGAAAAATACTTCATCACAAGAGATTTTAGTCATTAATCCCGAAAGGAGAAAGTCTCCTTCCAAAAGGAGTGAGGGCTGGGGGCATGTCTGGATTTCAGCTTTCACACAAGTGTAATAATCACCTCTTGACTGGAAAGCTCGGAAGCAGAGTGGAGGAGTGGTTGCTGGTCTAGGATGGAATCTCAGAGCAGGTAAACATTGAGTGAACTGCTGCTTCTTGAAGCGTGAGGGGGACCTGACCGAGAAAGAATCTCCGTGCGTTGCACAGCGTTCCGCGTTCCATTGTTCACTCCTGGCCAATCAATTCGCTCCCTTTCCCTCGCTTCCAATCGTCTCTGGGGGCTGCTCTGTCAGCCCGGTGAAGTCACTGCTCTCCCCTCCCTCCTCAGTTCTGGGCCTTGGGCTGAGGCGTGCTGACGTCATGCTGCGTATGGGACAGGGCAGTCTCCACTTTGTAACTCCTCCAGGCTGGTGGAGTTAGTTAGCAAACAGCAGGCACTGGGCAGGCAGCCTGCTCTTTCTGCATCATAACACTTTGCACACATCTCTTTCTGCATGGTGGATATTATTTTTCATTATCCTTTTCTGGGTGCTATGGGGGATCATTCCAAGAGTAAGTTGATCTTTGGTCTGAACGATACTTGTAAATATTTTACATGAAACGTTAAACTGATTCTACAAGTGGTTTATTTACTGAGATACTTTTAGAGAACCTTATAAAATCGTGCATATTTTTAACGCGGCTTATTTTTGCTCTTAAACAAGCTATTGCTTTTTGTTCTTTTTTAAAGTAAAACCTATTTTATCTTGCTGTATCACGATCTCGGGCTGCAGAATTGTTTCCCTTTTATTTTTAAAGAATAAATGTTTTGTTGGCTTTTGCTCTTTGGATGCCTTTTTTCTAATAGCTCAGGCATTAGTAATTAATTATTAATATATAAAATAAGAAAAAGCAAAGAGGAAAAGAACAGCCTTGGGGTTTTCTTGTTTGTTTTTGTTTTTTTAAAGACATAATAAATGCAAATGAAATAACCGGAAGATAAAGTTCATCTCGTTTTCTATTTTGATTAACTATCTACCCGCTCTATATTTTCCAACCTTTAATTTAGCAGTTGCACTTACCGTTTGCTCCTGTAAAATCTCCTTGCAGTTCAAGCGACTGTAAAAGTGACAATATACGGAGAATAGCTGCTGCAGTTTATCCATTTCACCTTTTCTTTCTTTCTTTCCAATGCCTGAACATTACTAGAGAATGTCTCCTTGTAATTACGAATGCCTCTGTGATTGCAGTCCGTTGAGACAGTTCTGATTAGAAATTATGTGCCTCCAGTGTACGTTTTAAATTTCCTCTGCTCATTTCCACTGGTAGAAAAGCCCGGAATTGCCATGTGTGTAGGCTGTGGGAGTCAGATCCATGACCAGTACATCCTGAAGGTCTCCCCGGACCTCGAGTGGCATGCAGCATGTCTCAAATGCGCTGAATGCAGCCAGTTCTTGGATGAAACCTGCACTTGTTTTGTGAGAGATGGCAAGACATACTGTAAAAGGGATTATATCAGGTGATTCAAAAAGCTCCTTATCCATTTAAAAAAAAAAAACTTTCCTCCGGCCCATTTCTTAAGAGCTAATTTCAAGAGCTCCCCATCTGTGAAATCATACGTCCCCTTGCTTGCTAAAGGAGGGCGCAGGACAAATTATGTCCCTGTTTATTAGGCTTTGGAGACAGGAAGTTAACAATGTATGCAACAAAACAAAAATATTCATAACCGTCATGTCGGCGAACAAGATAAAATATTGACCTGCACGTTTCCTAATGTCTGCTATAGAAAAACGTGGCTAAGGGGGAAATTTCCCATTGAGCCCGAGCCCCCTTCTTGAATTGAATTAAAGGGTGAGATGCGCTAGGAAGAGAGCAGAGGAGATCCTCTTGTTTTCTCAGCCGGGGTGATGAGTGACTGGGGAGGGCGAGCTGGGATCGGTGGTGGGGTGACTGTGTCTTTTCATGGCCCTTTCTCTCCCTGCAGGTTATTCGGCATAAAGTGTGCGAAGTGCAAGGCGGGATTCAGCAGCAGTGATTTGGTGATGAGAGCCCGGGAGAACGTGTATCACATCGAATGTTTCCGCTGCTCGGTCTGCAGCCGCCAGCTGCTGCCCGGGGATGAGTTCTCTCTACGGGACCACGAGCTGCTCTGCCGGGCCGACCACAGCCTCCTGCTGGACAGGAACTCGGCGGACAGTCCCAGGAGCCCCGGCCACTTACAAAGCACCAGAGGCCTGCATCTATCAGGTAAAGGAGCAGCAGCTCTGCCGGGCACTGGGGCCCTCTTGGGGGTGTGAGATCATCAGCTAGTTAGCTCTGTAAATACAGGGTATAGACATATACACACCATCTATTGTTATAACGGGGGTAATATGTCCTGCACTGTGCAAACTGCTACAGCTTGTGTCTGTGGTACGGATATATGGATAGATGTATGCATAATTTTTATTTAATTCGGCCTCTGCAGGGCCATTTATAGCTTTAGTTGTTTCTCTTATATGGATGTAGAAAACACATCTGTTATTTCCACCCACGGGATGCTGGATGATGGAAACCTAGGAGGCTTTGGCCAGACTCGACAGTCTTTGAAGTGTTTCCCACCTTGCCCCCTACTGTGAACCTCTCCCCCCCTTCCATCTCCTCCATGTAGGCCTCTTTCTTCTGTGTCTGGGGAGTGGGAGGAACTGGACGTTACAGGCCACTTGCCAAGGAAATGTGAGGTTCTGTACACACCCAGAAGAGAAGAGGGAGGCAGACTGGGCTTGGGGCAGAGCCGGGTGTCTGGATGTGGCTGAAAAGGGAATGGAACTAGCTACAGGGCTGGGAGAACATTAAACAGTTCAAGCCGCTGAATATCGCTACGTGTAGCTGCTGACAAAAAAAACCAGAGTCCCTGGGGAGGGAGGGAGGTGGGAATCAATGAAGCCCTCTTGCCCAAGGGAGCAGCAGAGAACTCGTGGGAAAAGCTAGAGGAAGATCACAGAGCTGGGAGCAGCTACTAACCCTGTCCCAGACATTAGTGTGAGGGCAAGAGAGGAAAGGGGAGACCCCCTTGCTAGAGACCTACAAGGGGGGGAGCAAAAGTACGTTGAATGGAGGGTTAAGCTCCATCTGCGTACAGTGCTCCAGGAGGCAAGGGAGGGAATTTCAACCACAGCTAGGACAGGCTAGAGAGCTGGCTGGTCCTTCGGTCTCCTTGCGGTGAGGAAGAGGGCCATTTCCACAGCCGGCCTGCAACCTCCCCAAACAGAGCTACGGCCAAACCTGCTCACTCACAGCACCAAGCCAGTTTTGCTCAGATACTAGGGTGATGGGCTCTAACGCAGGAGATTAACTAGCTAGCTAGATCTGCAGGGCTTGGCCCTAAAGCTCAGATACAGAGCCAGTCCCAGAATCTGCAGAAGAGCAAATGGGAGCGTGGAGACAAGTCAAAACAGCTGCTGCATTTAGGAGGTTTTGGAATAAACGGGGATTCATCCAAGTCACAATGAACTGCCCCAACAACAGGCTGTAAAGTGCTCTCTATCTACCCGCGGGGCAACCGTTTTACAGTATAATGGCGCGTTCAGTATTAACATGACTGGAGCTGGAAAGGTGCGATTAAAGAGAGCTAGCGCCAGGGTTGTTTCCCCAATTACTTCCATCCAGTCACTGCATACTCAGGGGCAGCGCGGGGCAAAGCAGCTTTACGTAATTTGGGGGGAGAAAATCAGCTAGGATGGCTATATATTTTCGTGCACAATCATCTGTGCCGTTCACAGGCTGCCTTCCTTTACCATTTGAGTAATAACCCTGCCAACGCACTCGGGCCCACTGGCCTAGTGCATTTATTAGCCTGGTTTGTTTTCAGGGCGGGGGAGATTTCACTACTCTGGGAAAAAATCATGTGGATTTAAAAAATATCGAGCTTCAAAAATAATAGAAAACCACCCCACTAACAACAAAGAGAAACAACCCACCCCCTTTTACAGCAACACTGAGTAGGAAGGAACTGAATCGAGATTCTGACTCTCTTCAGAGGGAATGAATGGTAAAAACAAAACAAACCCTGCATACAAGAAGCTGCGATCAGATGGAGAAAAGGTGGAAGACCTGGTTTCGATTGTCTATTTTTAGGTGTATTTGTGCTTGCCGATTAGGATCTGTGTATCTGGAGAGATTATACGTCGTTAATGCCTCTGTATCTCGATACAGATTCTATCCTGGTCATTTTTTGGGGGGGGTGGGGGGATATTCTCTGCTAATGGTTTTGAACGATAATTATTAAATAATTACAGTTCACTAGTTAAGGACAGAAGGAAGCCGGAGTCTCCCCTTTCGGGGATGATTTTATGCAGCCTGTATTATTGATCACTAATAAGGAAGCTCTTATATTGACTCCTTCCCGTCCGCCCCATTAAAAGCCCTTCCGTTGGCACTGGTTTCGATTAGAAATATTGGGCAAGGATTTTTACTCTGTAGAGCAGCCCCACATGCGAAAAGCGACTAAGATTCTACAACTCCCAGAGCAAGGAAGGAGCGTGGCGATTAATGAACAGGGAGGGTCACAGTCATGCTAGTTAGCACTTCAGCGCGCTCTTTGCCTGCTAATGCGGCTCTTTCTCCTCCTGTCGGGGCCCTTCGCCCCAGGCTGTGGTGGGTGATTTGCCCGAAGGGGTTTCTAATCCTGTTCTCCAGGGGGCTCCGCGCTCTGCGGTGGAGGAGCCGGGCCAGCCCGGATTAGATCCAGGGGTTGCAGTTGATCTAAAATCTGATTGTCAAATCTCACTCACCCAGGAGCACAAGGCCCGTTTTGGACTGATTAATATAGGGGGCGTGTTTATTTAGCCAGCCTGTATGTAATCCCCCCCAGGGCTTCCCCCATTAAATGTGCTGCTTTAAAGAGGGGCTCGGAGGAGTCACTTTCTCCCCCGATTCCCCCCATGCAGCGGCCGGGAAGCGGCGCGGTGTCTGGGCCCGGCCTAGTCCTACTACCTCCGAGACAGCTCAGCGGGCCCTGGCCCGGGTGATTTCCCTCCTGCGTGGCTTGTATATGTCCCTATGTCTTCTAAAGAGCCCCAGCGGCCAGGGCCTGCCTCTGGGGTTGTCGGCGGCAGCTCTCTCCTTCCCCCAGTGCCTGGTGGGCTGTAAAATACTGAGCCCTGGGACCCCCCGACCGCTGACTGCCTGGCAGCGTTGGACTCCGATTCTCCCTGCTGTGACCCCGGCTGAGGAAACAGGAGCCGCTATAACTGCATGCCATGCCGGGCCGGGCCGGGCCGGGCCAGACCGGGGGGTGGGGCTCAGCCCCGGCTTTGGGTCCGTATGGAAATGGCCTTTCATCTCAGAGATGCGGGCCGCACAGGCTCCGAGGCGCTCGGCCTGCGCCCTGCAAGCGAATCTAGGCCAGCCAGTGCCCGCTTAGCACAGGGGATTAGCTGCGCCCCTCTCTGGGGACCCCCCAGTCAACCCCGTGGGGGGGACCCCGGACTTCCCTGCGGTAGGGGCGGGTGCCTGCCTGGCGTTCCCTGCGCCACGAGCGCCGACGGGCCGGGCTAGAGATCCCTGCCCGCACGGCCCGGCTGGGGCCGGTGGCGCGCCGCAGAGGTGTCCCGGGAAGGTGGGGCGGGCTGGCTGAGAGCCCGGCACTGACGGGGGTTGGTCGGTTCCCCTCACCCTGCTGCAGACTCCGGCCCCGGCCGCCAGCCCTCTCTCCGGCCCCACGTGCACAAGCAGACGGAGAAGACCACCCGCGTCCGCACGGTGCTGAACGAGAAGCAGCTGCACACGCTGCGGACCTGCTACGCCGCCAACCCGCGGCCGGACGCGCTGATGAAGGAGCAGCTGGTGGAGATGACCGGCCTGAGCCCCCGCGTGATCCGGGTCTGGTTCCAGAACAAGCGCTGCAAGGACAAGAAGAAATCCATCCTGATGAAGCAGCTACAGCAGCAGCAGCACAGCGACAAGACAGTAAGAGCAGGGCCCCTCTTTGCCCCCCCGGCAGGGGCCATTTTGCAGGAGGGAGGGAAAGTCTCTCCCTGCCATTCCCGAGGGCTGTAGGCTCCTGGACTTGGGGCCCTTGAGTCCCCCTCCTCCCGCCCCAATATTGCTTGCACGGAACGTCGGGGGAGGAAACAAATGTGTGGGCGCGTGAGTGCACAGCCGCGGCGCGCCGGGTGCTGGGGAAAGACGTGCCCTTGCGCCAAGCGCCCTTGGACAGGGCAGGTCCGCTCGGGGACCGGTTCTGCACTTGTTCTGAAATCGAACCGTTGCTAGCCAATTCTTCAGACCCGCCAAACTGTTTGTGTGAATTAAAAAGACAACAACAATCGAATAGAAAAGCGATTTTAAAGGCACGAGTCTCGCCCCCTCCCAGCAACCCTTTTAGCAACCTCCAGAAGTGAAACCGGCTACAAATTGACCAGAAACCAAAAGTGAAACGGACCAGTCCGTTGGCCGCAAGAAATGTGCGGAGCAAACAAACAGCAGGAGCAGAGATAAGCGATCTAGATTTAACAAAAAATCGTGCGGCGTTAATAATCTATGGGTTTAATTTGCACCATAAAGGAGGCGATTAATTTTTTAAAAAATACACGAATTGTTCTTAATAACCTGTCAGTGTTAGGAGAAGATATTTCTTTATTTAAGATATTTTGTGTTTAAGCTAACACAAAACGGGCTACTTCGCTCTTGCATTTAGGACATTGTTTAGGACGATAAATAAATAAGGCTGAAAACAAGTGTAAGAGCTTTTTGGGGCTGAAACAAATACGTTGCTTGTGTTTTTTTTTTTAACTTGCTGAAAGAGCCCCAAATATCTGTTAGACCCTTTTCTTTTTGGTCGCCCGGGAATAGGTAGATCTTGTCAGGCCAATAATGTTTAAAAGTGAAATCCCTGGCTGAGATGGACATTTGTGTCGGAGGGAGAGCTGGGGAGCCCAGGGGAAGCCGCTGAAAACGGAATCCAGGGGAAGTGTTGGCTTTTACAGCTCCACTTGGTGGGGAGGGGACATGACCTGCCCCAGCTTCCAAACGTGTCACCCTTCCTTGCTGTCACCGGAGCGAAACGAACGTTTCTGCCCGGCCCCGCCGTGTGACACTAACCCGAGCGGGGGGCACGGAGGGCGGCGGGGGACGGTCCCAGCACCTGGCGCTGCAGTCGAAGGCACAGACACACTTCGATGCGGGCAGGAGCAAGGCCCAGGGAGCCGGGAAGCGCAGCGCTGGGGCGAGCTCCGTGGTGAGCCTTTCCCCATTGCTGCCCCTGCAATGCCCCGCTTCCGCTGACCCCGCCCGGCCTGAGGCTTTGCTGCTTGTCTCCCCCTCTAGAGTCTGCAGGGCCTGACCGGGACCCCTCTGGTGGCCGGGAGCCCCATCCGCCATGAGAGCGCCGTGCAAGGCAACGCCGTGGAGGTCCAGACCTACCAGCCCCCTTGGAAAGCGCTCAGCGAATTCGCATTGCAGAGCGACCTGGACCAACCTGCTTTCCAGCAGCTGGTAAGAGGCGCGGCGCGGCTCGGCTGCGGGGCAGCTCCGCCTGCTCTTGATTTATTACCCCCGGACCGTGATCGCCGCTCTCCCTCCTGGTCCGGGGCGTAAAGTCATCCTCGGAGCAAGCGAGCGAGAGCCGCGGACACGGTGTGCAGGAGGGGCCCGTCACGCGGCCCAGCTCCGCAGCGGTTCCCAACTCCCATTGCCAGCTGCAGAAGTTAGGCGCCTGAGCCTGGATTTATTTGGGGTGGGGTGCAAGTGGGGCTTGACAGTCACCCTGTGCCAAGGGGAGGATGGGTCCGCTGAAATCCTCCTTAGAATAGACAGGCAAAACTTGCACCGACTTCAGGGGAAACTGGGTGACGAGGTCAGGATGTGGCCCGTGGGCACACGTCTTTGGAAGACAATTCCGGTGCCCAGACTGCGCTATTTTTTCTCGGAGCCGGGTGCCGGTGAAGGGCTCCGGCTTAAAAAAGACGTGGCTGCAGCCCCCCGTTAATGTACTCCTTCGAAATGACTGTGATGTTTTAGAAGATAATCAAAAATTAATCCTGTGTTATGTTTAGTTAATAGAATGGAAAAGTGAGACAGGAGTGCTGTATGAATAATTAAACGATCATTTACTAGCATTGGAAGAGCGAATTGATGAAATATGCTGCACATACATCATCGCTCTGTGATATGTGGAGCCCTGCCCTGCGCAGCCGCCACTGGACCACTGCCTAGTCTGAAATTAACTTCGAAAAGTCTAGCAGATTTCTTAATGGGCAGAACAGCCTCGCCCCAAGAAATCCCCGGGGATTGTATCAAGACTGTGCAATTTGCAACACTAAGGATTAGGGAGATCTTTTTGCGATAGTGCCCACTAGGATCCCTCCAGGAAGAGGGGACTTCTCTTTAAGACGTCTGGGTTCCCATCAGCTTTGTTTATTTAGTTAGTTAAATGGGATTATGTCGTATCCTCGTATTAAAGATTCTAGCGCAGTCCCTGCCTGGCATGAGGGGAGGGGCTAGAGTTTGAATTACTTGGGGCAAAAAGGAGAACGAACGGTTGTGCACATTGTGTCACTCACCTTGTGCTAGCCCCTGACTGTGGAAACACCCTCTAACAAAGCTGAACAGTATGGAGGGGTTTTTAAGCCGTGGGTCGTCCCTGCTTGGGTAGGTCGAGACTAGTTTTACAAAAAGTGTTTAAGGAAACCGTGGACAAACCCTGGAGGAGGCAGGGCATGTTGTGTTTTAACTCCTTATCTGGTGCAGGTGAATCCAAGCTAGTTTTTAAACCTTGCCTGCACTAGGTACTATAATATTTTTAGCAGCGCCTAATTAAAATGGGGTATCTACCAGGGTGAAAAAAGATTTTCCCACTTTAGATAAGGCAGGCTTAGGTGGGTCTGAAGTCTGCCTACACATGGCTCTCACCCATGCCCCTTCTTTCCCCTTTCTCTACCCTCCCAGGTATCCTTTTCCGAATCTGGCTCCTTGGGTAACTCTTCCGGCAGCGATGTGACCTCCTTATCCTCCCAGTTACCTGACACCCCCAACAGCATGGTACCCAGTCCTGTGGAGACGTGAGACAAGCACCCCCAGCGGATCTGGACTTTCGCATGCTCCTGCTCCCTGCATGAGACAAGCCCAGCCTCAGGCTGTCCCAGACTAGTTCCAAACAAAACTTTTTTTTAAATTAAAAACCAACAAACTATTATTTAAAAACAAACAAATATGTCTTGACTGCCAAAAAGCACCAGGATTCTAGCTGCCTTCACCAGACTGGAGAGAACTCCTTTCCACCCCTTTTTTTCTCCCTGTGGATTTTGATTTTTGCCCCACCAAAGCAAACATGGATTTACTAAAATTAGCCCCACCCTACGGTATAATGGTAGCTTGTACATTTGTTTTGTTCTCCTTTTTGGAAGAAAAAAAGGATCCTCTGTGTCTTCCTAAGGCTAGTTGGAAGCCAGTCAAATCATCTCAGCTCGCTGCTGTGTTTTGAGTAGTCATCTCCATTTCAATGCCTCTCACATCACCACGTGAGTGAGTTCATTCCATACTCTGCATTATCCCTGACTTGAGAATCTTGTCCTTTTTTTGGGGCCGGGGAGAGAGAACCCCCCCCAAGCCGCATGATTGCTGGAAAACATATATATGGACATAAGACTTTTATTGAAAATGTTAAGTTATCTTATGGACGGAGGACAGATTGTTTGAGCCTTTAAAGAACTAAAGTAAGTTATTGTTATTTATTGTCAGAGCAGCAGTTAACAGTGGGAATAATATTTTGATTTTAATAAAAAATAACCTAATGGAAAGTGCAACACAGTGTGTATATTGTTAACCAGCTCTGTTAGATGAAGAATAAAGAGAAACCAGGGGGTCAAAATTCTGACAAAATAATTCTAATGGGCCATCTTTGAAAATAAATCTGCAGATCGAAATTACTATCCGGAGACAAAATGATCAAACTAGAAACAACATAGATAAATGACCTCTTCTGCTATGGTATCATAGGCTTTAAACGAATACATGGAACAGCAGGAATCCATGCTGATAGAGCCCCCAATATTGAGCTAGTAAAACTAGCCACGTTTATTGAATTATTTGTCATTGTTTTCTAATCAACGTATATTTTTAAAAAATGCACTTGGTGTAGCTCTGTCTATATGGATATTAAAAGGAAAAGCCTAATCCCTCCCTTCCCTGCTGCCCAATAATATAATTGAGCAAGTGTTATAATTTAATTGTCTTGCCTCCCTGAATCATGGCACTAAATGTTAAGCATCCTGTCTGATCACTCAGGTTATTTTAAAATTAGTAAATAAAATTCCAGTTTTAAATTTGAACCACTTTTCAAAATCCCAGTGCAAAAGATTTAAAAATAGAATAAATTAGCATGGAGATTGGGGTTTATAGAGAATCGAGGCAAATTACAAAGAGAAAGTGTGGCGTTTTCCTTCTTTCCAGTGCATCACTGGTGGAAAGGCTTGTTTTCCGGGCAGCAATATCAAAGATTTGATTTCCTGAGCGGCAGCACTGAAATGCTAGGCAAGGCTAGCTGTAATTCTGCTTCTCTTTTCAGCTTCTTATTTCAGATCGCATTCTCTTGCCAGCGAATGGGATTGTCCCTACAAATCTATTAAATTGAGCACCAGAATTGGAGACGTTTCGCTCTCACCTGCGATTGTTACTGCATTTGCAGTTGGCCCTGCCCTGTGCCCACCCCCACAAGGCCGTGTATGGCGTGAGCTCTGGATTTGTCCAGGTTCAGCTGCTGGGATCCTAATTTACAGGGAAAGCGAACTGCCTGGGATGGACAGGGATGCTGTTAAAAGGCGCT
Source organism: Mesoclemmys tuberculata (assembly GCA_007922155.1). Lineage (NCBI taxonomy): Eukaryota > Metazoa > Chordata > Testudines > Chelidae > Mesoclemmys > Mesoclemmys tuberculata. Next base: position 6,667,187 of record ML675621.1, read on the forward strand.
GTGCAGTCATCTGCACCGCAGGTTCTACCCAAGCCCTCATGTCACCGGGCCAAGGGTTACTTCCCCTCCCTCCCCATTTATTTCTTGGTGTCTCTGATTAATGCTAGGGAGGAGTGAAGGCAGCTTTAGGGTGTGGGCGTGTGAAATATATTTAAAAACAATTTACTACTGAATGATGAGAATGAGGCTGAGTCTGCAGTCGGATCTTTGGCGCTGACTCCCTTCTCCCTTACACTAGTGGAAAGGCCTAGTCAAGCCAGAGCCATTCCGGATTTACACCGATTGAAAAGAGGGCAAAACTTGGTTGTTAGCGGGGATAATTACTTGAGCGCGTCTGTGCATTGGTTATCTCATCCCCCATCCCACAGATAAGATCCACTCAGCCCCTCCGCCTCCAATAGTTAAAGGCCCCGCTCCTACAGCTCTTTCCCAGGCAAAATTCCAGTAGCCCGCGGTGGACAACAGAGTTTATCAGAGGCGCTTTGATAACAGTCCTGGGAGAAAAGCGGGGAGTGGGTTGTGAAATGGCCCCTTGGGTTCTAATGAGAGCCCCCCAGAACCTTTGCTGGGAACACGGGGGTGAGGGGATACTATTGCTGATTCACAAATTATTTAACCCCTTTCACACGCAGCCAGGTGTGTTCGCAGCGTTGTAATAGGGTTGTCAGGTCCTACAGCCGCCCAGGCTCCGTCCCTAGCTAGCATTCACTTACTGAGCCCCCCAGAAGCTGGCCTGCTCAGCCTGGCACAGCGGTGCCTAAACAGACGCAGTGCCGACGCGTCCCTGCCTCAGACACCCACGCCTCGGTTCTGCTCCGAGGCTGCCTAACTAACAATCAGGCTGGGTTTCAGTTTACAGGCTGCTCGGATCGCTGCAGTCTGTAAGTGGCGGGCTAGGCTTTGAGGCACAGAGCCGTCTGCAACTCATTGTCTCCCTGGCTGCGGTGCCAAAGCAGTGGCATTTAGCAACAAGTAGCTTTTTTTTGTTACGCTGCCTGCCACTCAAGAGTGCAAAGCACTTAGCCCCGGCTAGCAGAGCAGTTTAGGCTAAGAGGCTGTAGAAATAAACCCCTTTGCCCCTAGGGGAGGCGAGGGGCAGAAGCTGGGGAGATCGGCGAGAGGGCAAATCCCTCAGAGGGAACCACTTGTCTCTCGCGAGTAAAATAGTAATGGAGAACAGACAGGAGCCTGCTCGATCCTTTAAACGTAGCACGGGGCTAATTAACGTGCTACGCCCTGTGACAGCCGCCTGGGATCCCCGGGAGTGGCTTTGTCCTGGCTGTCCCCAGACTGGATTTGTGATGTGATCAATCTAGTTGCATTTATTAATTCTCCCGTCTAGACAGAGGCGAAGGCTGGGCGGCTCCTTATCTGCGTTCGGCATCACCTGCAAGCGATACACTGAAAGGAGCCACATCCACCCTCCGATGCGGACGCTGCTGGTCCCCCTCCCAGAACCAGTCTGGCGTGTCCTGGGTTTATTTTCTTTGCAGACCCAAATGGAGGGTTTCTCCGGGACGGGAGGGGCCCCGCTTGCCGCAGAGGGCCGGGGCCAGGTCAGCTGGGCGGTGTGACATTTCAAACCCCGCCGCCAGCCCCGTGTGCGCCTTTGAGAAAGAAACTGACTGGCGGCCGCAGGAAACAGGCGGCAGATCCCGAAACTCCACCAGGCCCCCGGGCCAGGGCAGCAGCTGGAGGCTCGGGTTTCCAGCCTCCACCAGTTAACCCTTTGTCTAACACTGCGGGGCCAGCTCTCCCGCCCTCAGCCCTGGGCACCTGTCCCCTTCCAAGGGCCTGGCGCAAGGATGCGGCCAGCTCCCGGCCCAGCCGAGCCATTGTCCCCGCTGCGGGCGGCGCTGCGGGGGATTGACGGCAGGCCCCCCAGCCGTGTCACAGGGCTGCGAGCAGGGCAAAGCCGCGCTTTGCTCAGCCTGCCAGTGTCCCCCCCGGAGCCCCACGGCCCGTGGGGGGGCTGCAGGCGCGTCCCTAGGGGCCGGGGCACTCAAGGGGGCGAGGTGGGAAGGGAGCCGGGCGGCGAAGGGTTGGGCTGACGGGGAAACGGGCTGCGAAGGGCCCGAAGCCAGCGCTTCCCCGGCAACGAGGTGGGAAATGGGGCTGCAAAGCCCAGACGAGGGGCCAGCGAGGCGGGCCCAGACCGTTGGGAAGAAGCGCTGCTGGATCCTGGCAGACATCGCCTCGCCGGTCTCCCGCCCCCTCAACCCTCCCCATCTCCCGTAGGGGCAGGGCCAGGGCCCGCGCCACCAGGCCCCTTCCTCTCCGGACAGGCCTCGTACCCCAGAGCGCCCCCCGGGGCGGGGCCGCTCCCTTTGCCTTCACCGGCGCGGAGTGAGGAGCGGCACGTGCACGCAGGGGCTAAGCTCGGCGCTGGCGACCTCCGCCGCCCCGGGTCGGTCGGTGCACGGCGCTGCCGGGTCACGGCCCGCCTCGGTGGCGGATCTGCCCCGGGGGCCGGGGCCAGGTGGAGCGTCCCCAGCCCTGCTGCAGGGCTGTACCTGCCTTGGGGACACCCGCGGGGAGGCTCGGGTCTCCCCAGCCCGCAGCTGCGCGCCGACCCCCGGCGGGCCAGGGCTTTACGTCTAGGGCTGCACGGCTCGCCGGGGCCGCGCAGCGCGGCGACCTGCTGGTCTCCGGCCGCAGCCGGCCAGGGCCCGGCCTGAGGCGTCACTAACCTGTCCCGGGAAACGCGGAGGTGGGATTCCCGCCAAGCGCCTCCTGCAGCCACGTACGGTGCGGCCAGCCGCCTGCGGGCCGGGCCGGGCCGGGCCGGGGGGTCAAGTTGGGACCCGTCTGAGACCCCGACTTGGCGGCGGCGCTTGTTCAGAGGGGCTGCGCGGGGGGACGGGCGCTGAGTCGGGAGCCAGCGGGAGGGAGGACACGGTAACGGCCCCGGGGGGGAGGCGAGCACGGGGGGCACTGAGCGCTGCCGGGTCTAGCGGAGAGCGGAGCCCCGAGGCGGGGGGCCGCGGCTAGGCCGCCGCCAGCCCAGCGAGTGACATGGGGGCTGGGGGCCGGGCAGCGCTGCCCCGCTGGAGCCGGCGAGACGCGCTAGGCCGGGCCGGGCCGGGCCGGGGGAGGGCTCCACGAGGGCGCGGGAAATCACCTCAGCTCTCTGCCCGCGAGGGCCGGCGGCGGGGCCGCAGAGGGCGCGTGGCCGAGGAGCCGTTGGGGCAGGCGCGCACCTGCGCACCCTCAGCCGCGGGTCGGCGGCGCTTTCCCGCGCCCGCAGGCGACGCCGCCCGTGGTGGCCACGCGCTGCCCCTGCCACGCGCCGGCACGTCCCCGCTGCTGCCCCTGGAGCCGTCCGGCCCGGCCCGTGCAAGGCGGACGAGCCATCAAGCGCTGCCGGCCCCTGGGAGAGGGAACCTGACCCGGCGGCGGCGGCCTCCCGGCCGGGCTGGCCGGATCACAGCCGCGGCTCCCCCTGGCGCCGGGGCAAGGGCGGCTGGGCCCGGGCCGGCCCCGCGTGTGTCCGTCCAGCCGGGAGGAGGCGAGTCACCGCCCGGCTCCATGGGGACTAGCGGCCCATCGCACGCGCAGATGCGGGTCGCTTTTGAGCGGAGCCTTTACAGCGACACAGCAGGGCGCGGGCTGGGGTCGCTCCTCCTCCCTGGGCCGGGCCGGTTCGTTCGTCGCTGTCACGGGCAGGCGCGATGCGGGAGGCCCAGCGAACACCTGCGGGCGGGTGCCAGGCCCTCCTGTCTAGGAGATCCGTCCGTCCGTCGATCCCGCCTGTCCGAGCAGCCTCCCCCGGCACCGCTCGGCGGGTGGCTGGGTCTAGGCCGCTCCGTCTCCCTCCCCTCCGCTCTGAGCCCCCTGCTTAGCGCAGAGCCGGGCAGCTACAAGACACCTGAAGGCAAAACCGGGCCAAGGTGGGCCAGGGATAAACCTGGCGGGGATGCTCTCGGGCATTTAGGCTGCTAACTTACACTGACATCAGTGAAAGTCAGGAGGAGCCTAAATACCTTGGGGGGGACCAGGTCAGGGCCCCACATCCAGCTTCTGCTCTGGTTAACCTGCCCAAACTCCCCTTGGCTACAATTTCTCTAGCGCAGGATTGGGCCCAGAAGAAAACAGTGAGACATAAACTAGGGATGGTTTTTTAAAAATACCATCTCCCAGCCCCTTTCCTTTGCTGTTAACTTCAGCTCCCTCACCCTGTCTCCCTTACTAAGGAGAAAAACAAAGATTTGAAGTTTCAGGTTAAAAGGACAAATGTCTCCACCATCTGGGTTCAGCAAAGTCATGGCACATTTATTAGATGCCAGTAATAACGTGATTTATGAATCAATTGAAAATCAAGGCAGTGAATCACATGCCAGAAGCACAGCAAGGTCTGGGGGAAATGGACAAGTTGCTCTCCCCCCCTGCCAGCAGCCTGCACAGGGCAGCCCAGGGGAGAGGGCCACCGGGGTCAAACCAGGTTAATAATAAGGGAGAGGAACCCGGGCATAGCAGGGCTGCTGTACTACATAAGCCACTGTGCCTAAAAGTCCATCATAGATGGCATGGAAAATTTCCAGGGACTTGGGCAGGACTGAAGATCCTGTGGCTGGTGTAGAAATGAAAGCCACGAGGGTTAGCAAAGCAAAGAAGCAGAAATTGTATTTGAAACCCCAGGGCTCTTCTCATTGTGCAGCTTGCAGGACAGGTCAGTTTGCCCCATCTCTAGCTTGGTTTAATTTTTGTCCTGTGTATGTAGGGGAGAACTAAGGCTCTGGTCCCAAATTCTGTGCTGATTCACCAAAATCAAGGGGAGCTGAGCATCTGTACTCAAATGGGTGTCCCAGACCCCAGCAGCGGCCTGAGAGCGGAAGGTATGCTCAGTCATAGTTCATTCGATTACCTGCTTGTCATTGCTGACCCCTGGTTGCTGCCCCTTGACTAGTACAGTCAACCCTAACCCTGGGCCATGGGTCCCCCCGTCAGGCAGAGCCCCCTGACTGAACCAAAAACTGTGACCTTCAGAAGGAGATGGCCCAAACCCATCCAATATCACACAAGGGCTTGTTTTCTTTAGCCTGCCCTGAATGCTGCTGGCAAGGGGCTGTTTTTTACTGAATAAAGTATTTAAGCATCCACTATCCCACCTTCCTGTCCCAGGAAAAAAAACTTGAATGAATCCTTGGTGATCAAAGCTGCTCCAATGATCCTTCTGGGACCCGTCTGCAAATACTTTAAATCTACTTAATGACTGCTGTAGCCTAAATGCTTCGTATTTGCAAGAACCACAGACTGTTCCAGACAGCAAGATGGATACTTTAAATAGGTTTAGAGACCTTAACAAGAAAACAAAAGGCAAGCTATCTTAATCCTTTCCCCCCAAAACTCATTTGGCTGCTCATAAAAAGCAGGGCCAGTGAGAGTCAGGAAATACAGTGCCCTCTTGTTCCCTCATCATTAACATCAACAGCAAATTTCATATTTGTCATCTTGGATTTCCCTTTTCAGGGAATTTTTAATACTAAATTCCCTTTTGGTTATGAAAGTAGGAAACCTTGAAATATGGTGACATTGTGAACTGAGTACCCTTCCAGCTGCAACTGACACTGGCATCCAGCAACCACTGCCAGCTGTTTGTGAGCAGCAACAGAATGTTATACAACCACCCCAAGTGCTCAGAAACACTTTTCAATAGAGGGTCCCATCCTGCTCCCATGGCAGAGGGGCAGGGGCAGGCCCAGGAACCAACAGAGTTCAAGTGTGCTCTGTTTAGTGGTTAGGGCATGGTACTGGCACTTCCTGATTGCATCTCTACAGGGGTGGTATTATTATTACTATTAATTTGTATTCTTTTATACAATGTCTCCTTTCTAATTAGAGCCTTCCTCCTTTTAGCCCATCCCTTCACATGATCATTGAGGTTTGTGCCATCAGAAGCTCTGCTGTGACTGTAAATTGTGATGTTAAACACACTGACTTGACAGTGGATGGCTGACTTAGGGGGACAGATATCTTTACATGCACAAATCTTGACATTGAGGAAAAATGGGGACAGAGTAGGAACCTGTAAAATCCATAATTAAAACTCTTCCTAAGTATGGTGGGGAACTCTCTAAGACTATTCTTTTAAGATGTTCATCCCAGTGTTTGCAGGCCTGGGGCCTGATTTAATACAATATATAGCATTCTTTAAACATTCTACAATATAATTTTTTATTTGCTTACAACAACATGGTGGCATTTATGTTACACCCTTTTTAATACATCTCTCAAGTTTAGTTTTGAGTAAGTTTATAATATCCTTATTTTTCTTCTCGTCTAATGTTTACATATGCCTGGGAAGTGTTACGATTTACCAGGATATAAAAGTAATCTGAATAACCACAGATTGCACATTTTAGAGAAGTAATTTTAGCCTTGCTAAACATGCAAACAAAAAAATCTTCTTTTCAACAAACTGTATTTACATATTTTAATATTGCTTGACATAAGCTTTATGAAAACTCACCTTTAACAGTACCAAGATGCTTCACAAATTTTTTAACAATTATTATTATTAAAGTCTTATACAAACTTTAAAAATGTTTGTGGCTTAAGACGTTTATAACAAATGACCTTATTCTAAATCACAAGAAAAGTAGAAATGAACTGTAAATTGAGTCAAATCAGGTTAAACTTGTTAAAATTTTGATTAATTCAAAAGATGCCTCACAAGACTTCTATTTATGTTTGTGTTGTCTGTTAATTTGAATAAATCACACTACAAACAGAATAAGTTATTTTATTACAAGATATAAAGAAGATAACATTTTCTGTATTTGTAACCTAATTTCAGCAGTTTTACAGTGCAAGAAGTACACATCACAGGGTAGAAGCTACCAAAACCATGACGTATTATATAAATGAAATAAACAATTTTCAAAATTAAAAAACAGAGCTTTAAAGTATCTTCAGTACTTAAGATATAAATAGTGCAAATTATATATCTACAACATAAGTATTTAGAATATCTAAAAGTTTCCAAAACAGTTTTTTTAAAGTATGTAGTTTGCACAAATTGCTGAACAGTAACAAGTTAGATGTTTTAAAAAGGGAAATAAAACAAAACTTATTTTTTCTCTTTTTTCAAGAAGAACTGTCGAGCTTCTTCCCAGGCCTGGCAAGGGAATCGGTTAGACAGCTCAAGATAATCTTGGGAAGTGAAGAATTTTTCTGCTAAAGAGAAAACAAAATTATTTAACTATTCTCTCTTAATATGGTAATGAAACAAGAATAAAGCAAATATGGGCACTTCAACTTGATTCACCTTTTTTACTTCCTATAAACACAGAGAAACAGTTCTACACATGGATGGCTGCATTATTTGGGGGCAAGAGGCTATCCCACCTCAGTGAAATAATGGCCAAACACTCCTTGGGTCAGTCTCTCTGTTCCAGCTAAGCTCTGCTCCATACATCAACTGGCCTTTATGTAACTTTATGCTCCCTGTGTTCTGGGACTAGTCAGGGACCAGTTCAGTCTTCACACATTAAACAACTTTGAGGCTGCCCTCATTTGTGACTGGCTGCCTATTACTTTAATGGGGCTCCATGAAGGTGAAGAGATCTGCTGACAAAAAGCTTATGGCAAGATCAAGAACTTAGTGTCCTATCTTGCAAACTTTTACTACTATGAGTAGTCCTTTCATAAGTACTGCCAGTGAAGTCAATGGACTACTCATGAGAGTAAAGGTTTGTAAAATCAGACTCTTCAGGTACTGGAAACGATCATAATTCAACTTCATGGTACACTGGAACTTGTTTTTTATACTGAATCTCTCTCCGGAGTGAAGTAGAATGAAAGTCCAGCATTGTTTATTTAACGGGACATTACAGTTGAGGTTTTAAATGATGTATTTAATAAAAATAATCCTGATATAAATCATACTTGAGATGGTTATCATTGGAATTAGTTTAGAAATCAAACTCACCTGTCGTCATTTACTTTTTGCCTTTCCTTTGTGAAATTCATTCAGTTTGGACAATGAAAATAAAATAGTTCATTTTCTCTTTGGTTTTTAGTCTGTTTCACTTGCAGGTTCTCATGTCTGAACACAAAGCTGTAATGTCTGTGTTACAAACCCTGCAGCAAAGTGTTTGTTTCCAATCAAACCAAAAATGTTTTAATTGATATTTAAAACAATCAGGAACTCCTACTAATATTAGATTTGGTAAACATCTTTATAAAACTCAAAGCCTTCATTTTGCACCTAGACTGCCTGACAGTATCCTGTTAAATGACTGAAGTGTGCTAACTGATTATCATTGTGAATCATTTCTTGGTGGCTGGAAAAAAAGCTATTAAAGGGTCCCCTGTACTGTATGGTGAATACGGAGAACCCAAGACTATCTCTTAAGTCACCAGCACATCTGAATTTCAAACCAGTCTGATAGGCAATGGCTGTCTCAGATGAACATCTTTAAAAAATTTAGCTTGCAGTGGTTAATCATGTCCCACATTCCAAAGGTATTTGCAAGAACAGGAAAACAATGCTGTAATCTTTACAAACTGACAGAGTTTTTATGCATATAATCACAGAGGAATATTTTACTCAGTTTCAGGCCATTCCCTGGGAGGCTAGTGGGGTACATTGGCATGTTTAAGTAGCTCCATTGACCTAACACCCCTAAATAGATAGCTACTAGGATGAGCAAATTTGTGCAAATTTATGCATGTGTGTGTTTGCAGGATGCACATCTAACACCATCTACATTCTGAACTTCTGATGCTACAAGCAGCGAAACTACAAGTTGCAAGCCATGTAAATAAATGAAGCTAAAAGTTTCCCTAAATCTGCGATTTTATTTTGTTGTTTACTGCATTTTTTTATTGCGAGGGCAGATATAAAGCTGAATCACAGTAAAATGCAAGATCTGCCACATTTTTGTTATGTAATTGCTAATTTGGTAAATTTCACTGGAGACATACCTCTTTGTTGAGAAGACTGGTTATCTGTTTGGCCTGAATTCTGTGTGAAATCCTATACAAATAAAATAAATGTTATTTAGTTTCCATATCCACTATGTGAAGAATGAAAAAAGAGATGAGATTTAATTTTTCATAGTTAGAAGAAAATAAAACCCTTCTAATGAAACCTGTGAATGAATTTGTTTGTTATAAAGACATAACAAAATACTTGTTAATACTTAAATATGTACTAACACTTACTATATGCTGTTGGTTTTATAACACTTTCCAGAAAATTCCTTCATTTTGTGCACAAAGAGTACAAACAAGGGGAAGGCCTTCTTAGGAAATTAGAACCACTCATTATAAAACTTTAACTTTAACAAAACTTTTGTTTCAAAGAGACACAGCTGTTGCTAGGGTGCTGTCAGATTTACATTCTCCACTTTTGTTAATGTATGCTTCCTCACATATCACTAAATATTATGTCTATTTACTTACAGCACAAGAGTCTGATCCTGATCTCCCGGAAATCAATGGGATTTTTGCCACAAATGTAGTTAAACCTAGATCATACTATAATTGACTGTACAATAGCTATAGATCATCATAAAATATCTAGGTGTCCAATCCTGCATACCATGTGTCCTGTGTGTAGTCCTTGCTCACCTATGGCTTGATCCCACATCCAGTGAAGCCTGAACTTTACCATGGATCAGGCCCTTCATTTAAGTATCTATTGAACCTAGCTGATATTTTTGGTTCATGCTGTTATTATCTGAGATAACAAGGATTTATCAAATCAAGTTTATTCTGTTAAATAATATTTTGATCTATTTTAACACATTGAATCTAAATTTAGAAACAATAAAAATAACTAGGATGATGTAGAGTGGGTAAAGAATTCTGTTTCTGGGGTGATGTTAAATGTATAACTGTAAAGTCTGGTTGAATCATTTTCCTCTTCTGAGTTAGCCTTTTAAATTTCTAACACAACTGTATTTTAATTATATATATTCTACATGTTGCCAAATATTCTAATAACAAGATGTTTTTCTTTTTGCATTTCCTAGCAGAAAGGGTCCCATTCTCTAATGTGGTGGGCAGATCCTACAGTCTGTCCACTGATGACAGTAAGTTGATATAAATCTGTTGTTTGCTTATTGATATCTGCAAATTCCTTGACTCTTACAGTACTGATTAATGTGTTTTCGGTTAGATTCTCAGCAGATGTAAACTGTCATAGGTCCACTGAAGTCAATAGAGCTATGACAATTTGTACCTGCTGAAGCTTTGCCATTAGATTTTAAATTTTAATTTAATTTTAATTTTGATGTAAAAATATTTTCTAAAAACGTGTAAGAAATGAATGTGCCTTTTGGCATTTGACTTCAAATATTTCTATGAACTACAAATCAGGACAATCAGTACCTGAAATTAATATTTAATAAAGTAAAGCTAACCTTTCTAATTTTATTTACACTGTGCTTTCTTGATTAGAGACCATCACCAAATGCCACTTTCACTCTTATAGTGAGGAAAGCTAGCTAAATAACTTTAATTATCCAGATAGAGATCAAATTAGTGTCTGGAGTGATTTTTCCCCCTCCCTTTCTGGTTGAGGAAACTGCTGTTTGCTTGTGGTGTTTAACTTGTGTTTCTTAAGTTACGTCAAAGGCACCTAGAGATTTCATACGGGTATTTTAATATTTCTTAAAAATAAAGTAAAAATGAATAATATTTTATATGCATACATAATGAGTTGGTTACAAGATGAACACATTTTTCAATGTTAAATTTTAGTGTTCTTTTTAACAATTATGAAGAAATGTTTCATATCCAAAATGATAAAAATACAAAGTTACACTGAATACTTTGATGTCTTCTGAAGACTTTTAAATAATTATTTAGCTTTCATGTCCTCTCCCCAAAATATATCCAGTCCAAATTTGGAAAACTTGGAAAGCTTTTGAAAACAACAACTTAATTTTCTCCATTTACTTGGTCATAAGTCATCAGATACCAACACCACTGCTTTGTCAACAATTATAACGTTCACTTGACTGCTACAGGGTTCAATCAACACCAAAATATGCTTAAATTAAAAAAATAAAAATATTTAATTAAGGTGCAAGTACTTTTTAATTTGAAAATAATTAATAAAACTTTGTATTAAAATGTTTTTCATAATCTGATGAATAAAGCACAGAACATCAGTTTACAAAAAGAGAGTACAATCCTACAAACCCTCCTTCATAAGAGTAGTCTCAATTAACTCAATGGTTTACTTGCATGTGTAAAGGCTGCAAAATCACTATATTCCTAATATATATGTTTTCTAATATATAAAAATAATATATACATAATATATATTCTGGGTATTTTTATTTAAGCATGCGTGTACACACACACACACACACACACACACACACACACACACACACACACACACACACGGATTGTTAATTTCTCTCTGCAAATCTGTTATACACAGCATGCAGCTGTGTATCTATCTGTAACTAGATGCATTATAGGAAACAAACAACATATGTACAATAAAGTATCTTCCTTAAAAATCACTATTTTAAAAATTGTCTAGTAATAGTTATATTTAGTTCAAATTTCACCAGCATGGCCAGTCATTTTAATGATAATAGAGTCCCACATATGACAATGAGAACCTAAACTACCCAGAAACCTTTTAGGACTATAATAAGCCCCTCAAGTACAGAAATAATTTGTGGTTTGAAAAATAATTGGAGGATGTCTTAAAGTCCTTAAATGTTGTTAATTTGTATTATTTAAAAGTGAATTAATTTCATATGCACAGGAAAGACCAAAGTATTGCAGTCATATTGTGTGTAACTGCATGTCACTGGAATATCTACCTGAATGAACGTGGCGAGTAAAACACAACTCATCTCCTGCTCCAGAATGATCTTGTTCTGAGGGTTATTGTAACAAGCAGCTATTAGTGTAGGGAAGAGCACTTTGATTAGGCGAGGATCACTGAAATACTGGAAAGGCAACTGGCATAGTTTTTGCAGCACTGTGGGATGACGGCCAGATTGTACAATTACCTGAAAATACAAGAGTAATATAACATTAGAATACTTGTGCGAAACCTGGACTATTTGCTCTTCCTTTTACATTACCTGGCAGCAACTTGGAAGCTATAGTAACTAAAAGAACATGGTTGAGAAGAAAATGTTTAATGAATGCTAAAAGAAAAGCTCAGATTTGTTCAAAATAATTTCTGTTTTAGAGTACAAGGAATATTTCCATAGCAGCACAAGAATGTAAAGAATATTTGATTATAAAGCATCCTTTTGCTGCATAATTAAAAAAAATCTTAAGCAAATAAAAACTGAGTAATTTGAATACTTCAATACCCATTTAATGGTGCTGTAAGAGAGACAAAGAAATACTGCAAAGAGACTATAATAATTTACAAACACACACTTTTAAAATATAATAAGCATGTTTTTAGAAAAATAATAAAGGGATCACCAGTAATGAAATAACCCTTATGAAGCATGTTCGTCCTTTACTAGAATTCTCTCTAGAAATTATAAAAGACTGTTTCATTGTAGATGTCTGCTACACATTCATCCAGGCATTGAAAAGAAAAGGTGATTGTAAGTTGCACAGCAATGAGTTTCAGCAAGTATAGACTCAGAAAGATCCTCCCATCTGTATTTCTTATCTCAGTTTCTATCAGTGCCATTGACTCTAAAAGGAGAATTGTTTAGATAAATGGAACTGTTGTCATGAAGCAGGCTAGGTTTACAACTGTGTACATCTTAAGAAATAAAGCAATGCCATTAATGGTATCTTTCAGGGGAACCCTCCTAATTTACTCACTAGTCCTACAAAGTCTTGATGATAAACTAAGAAATGTCAAAATCGGATCTGTTCCGAGTAACCTTGATTAGACAATTATAATATGAAAGAGCTGCTTGACCCAAAGTTGGCTTTTCAGTATAGGAGGAAGCTCCTATAAGGTTAGGAACACTGTAAAACTTAAGGTCATGACTGTAAATTGTACTTGGAAAAACACAATTTTACAGGTACACACCCAGACAGGACTGCATTCAAATTAAAACCAGAAGGACAGAAAGAAGCAGTGGAGACCACAGGAACATAAATTACAGGGATTTACAAGTTTTCAAAGCACTTTTAACAATACGTTAAGAACACACTCTCAGTTGATAATGCAGTTCGGTTTAAGAACAAGATCAACAAAGTAATAGTTCACATTTTTTAGTTCAATAGCCAAAAAGACATTGAAAACCCTTCAGAGAATACTGATAGGAATGTTTTAATTCTCTTAAATCCAGGAAGAATTTTAAAAAGACAACCCAATATGTGACAATTTAGCATGTATTTAGACATTGATCTTTTGAGAAAAATGTTATCCATGTTATCAGTAAAGCATCTAGATGAATCTATATTTAATTATCAGCTAAAAATTCAGTAAGCAAATGATCACCATTTTCAACCCTACTTGTGTAACTATTTTTATGTTACTGTATTCTTCTCTTTTAAACTCTAATGCTATAAGAATAAATTAATTTAAAAATTCCACCATAGGCTGAAATAGCTGCAACTGATACAATTTTTACTCAAGAATGACAGAACTCTTCGGCTTCCAGTTAACAGCTACTGTACATGACAAACAGGCAGGAAAAGCGATTTCCAAGATACTTCATTTCTCATCCTACGCTACCAATTCTAACTAGCCATTCAAAGAATACATGGATAATTAACAACCTTGTCGCAAAGTAACTCCACATATAGCCATACTGCATTCATAGAATTAATATTTAAACATTTATTTTCTTCAGTTTTAAGGCTGGGTTGTTATGTAGGCATCTCAAGCAAATGCAGTGGGCTACTATACTAGAGTCACTGATTAAGTCTGGTATTTATTACATATGGAATCAATTTAATGATTTCAGTTCATTGTATCTAACATGGCTGATAAAACTGATATAACGGGGAGTATGTACTCTGAAGAACCAACAAGAGAACTACCTTCTTAATGAAAAACAACACCACAAGTACAGCTTCATTTGGTGTCTGTGAATGGAGGAAATAAAATTCAGCACCTGACTTATAATGGTGAACAGTAAGGGAAACGTCAAAATCTTGCCTTTTATTCTCCTTTATTATGGATAAATAGTGTCTCAACATTAAACTTAATTTCTCGCTCTCTCATTTAGTTTTTTTTAAACAGAAAATATCAGATCCTCGTTTGCCTCTCTACTGAGGGATCCTGGCAAGAGCTGTAGGATCAGAGTAGTGACGTAATAAGAGACTGTGAGCTAGAATTCCCTCTTCCCACAATTCAGTGAGGAAAAGTGCTGATTTTTTCATTGTCTATGGAACAGGTAATTCTCCTGTAACTTGCTTTTCCTGCCACTCTTCCTCCAGCCTGCTGAGACATACACTTGTTTGTCATACTTACTAAAATCCCCAATTATCATGCCATTTCTATTCAGCAAAGCACTCAAGCATGTGCGTAAATCCCATGAAGTTAAGCATCTGCTTAAATACTTTCCCAAGTTGAAAGCTAAATGTCAAATCAGTAAAAGCTACATTATTTTTATACCCATTTTCTGATCAACTTAAGCCTAGTGTGTCATTTATACCTCTGTTTATTAGAACTAGTAAAAATAATATTTTGCAAATTTTTGTTTTTTGTTGAAATTAAAAAGCCATAAAACTCTATTACTTACCTCAATACTGGATTTGTCCCAGAGAACTTCCATGGGAGTTGCACTTGCTTACCTCAGGCTGTATTTTGGCCTAATACATAAACAATTAGGAAAATAACCCAGTAAAGAGATGGGCAACTAATGCTTACATACATTGGCTGAACCACATTTACAATGTATGCAGCTACCAAGGTACAGAAAACATTTATCTGGAAAATAGTGATGAAGTTTAAATATTTTTATATTGCATTTTTGTTTGTCTACAAGTAAAATAACAGCAAAAACTCATAATGTGAAGCTCAATGCACACTAGAGAGGAGTTCCCAGCTATATGTTAGAGCTAAAGGCCCCAGCATGGAACTCACATGCTTGCAGTTAAGCACATAATTAAGTGTTTTCCTGTGTAGGAATGGACTTACTCATGTCCTTAACTTTAAGAACGTATTTAAATGGTTTGTTGAATTGGGGCCAATGGTAAGTCCACTCAAAAGTTAACTGGTGTTAAAATTAGAAGCTCTCTTCCATCTTGTAGAGTTGAAAATAACGTTATCGTATAAGCTGAAGTTTAGAACTTGCTGAGAATGCAACTTTAAAATGGCACAAAATATGTTTGTTATTTCTTATGTATATGTATTTTCATAATGTCCATTACAGGTCCAGGTGTGATGTTCTAATTAACGTCTATATAAAATCTTTGTACTATAGCAGGTACTCCAGTTATGACTGCTACATACATAAGGCTGAAAAATAGTTTCCATTCTAACTTTCTTTTTCACTTATTCTTTACTTTCCAAAACATTCATCATGAAGACTGACATTTTTTCATGCTTGATCTCTGCCTGAATGACCTTTGCAACCTTCCCCATCACTTACACTAATTTTAGCATTTCATTTGCACATATTAAAACAAGTGAAGACTGGTGCTAGCTCTCTGAGAGTTCTAGGCAGAAGGCTGATGTGGTGACCTCTTCCTATTTCCTCTCCTGTTTAGCAGGCTGTGTAGGGTGACCACAATTCTTAAAATGGAAACCCTTTAAAAGGGAAAGGAACACCTTTCCTACTATTGTCACCAGAGGCTGGAGATGAGGGAGGTCAGGCAGTAGAGAAGGATCAGATGGGGGATACCTGTCATCAGTGTGTGTGTGTGAATATGGTATCTAAGCCTGTGTCTGGTCTGAGGTGCTTTTCATTGGGAAAAGAGGTCCCATCTGAGTTTGGCAGGTAGGAAGGCAGATGACTACTTGTGACTACGCCACCAACTGACCTTTTAGCCTAGTTCCTATCCCAACAGTACCCCGTGTCTCCAGTAGCCTAGAGTCAGGCATCCCTGGGCCCTAACTGCACTTTGCATGCACCATGCACCAATGAAGAGTCATCCTGATCCTGAACTGGTGTTTATGAAGCTGATCTTTTGGGAAAGCACAATTCCTCATTACGGATGCCTCTAGATGGCAGCCTATGCCACCTACCCTTAATGCCAGCTTTGCTATTTTATCATGATTACATGTTAAATATTTCCCAAGAGGATAAAGAGAAAATTAACGTGTAATGGATCAATATGAAATAGTGCAGTGTCTGAAATTCAGTGTTACACCAAGAACTATCTAGTTAAACAAGATGTATTCCCAAATATTGTGCTGGAAAGAAATACAAGGAGGTCTATTGATACAGAAGTAGCTTACGTTAAACCAGTTCATTCACAGCAAGAACCCAGTGGCCACAGTACACCTGATCTTTATAAAGTAGTGTGCCTCAGGGATTTTGTTTCCTTCCTTTTACTCCCAACCTGAACGTTCATTCAGCATAATATTTACTATACAAATGTAAGATATTACTTAATAGCTTGCTGCAGAATATATATAATTAGAAATCCAAACATAAATGCTCCTAAATATGTAATAGCACCCATCTAGAAGTCTCAGCCTTTCACAGCTGGATAGATTCTAAAAGCGAGTGACATGTGACAGGCAACATACCGCACAGCATTCTAGAAATTAAGGAAGGATAATCAAAACAAGGAATTAGAATTTTTTTTTTATTATTGGCCCCTCCCTGTGGGATGGAATGGCAGCAAAGAAAACACTAAGTTGCCCTCACAACTTTTCCTCCTAATTCCTCTGTTGGGAGACAGAGTTTTCCCCTTCACAGAATTGGGAGTGGTTTAGCCCAGAGATCCGGGATACTGATGGAGGGTAAGGTCATCCACACCATACTTCTTCCTGGACTCTGGAGTTCTGTCTTGGATGTCTGTAGAGACAGCTCCACCGGAGTGCCAGAAAAGGCTCTGCTCAGGAGTTAATAACCATAAGGCTCTAATAAGGCTCTGAATGGATTTTCCCCAGGGCTGTGTATTGGAATGGTGCATATCCCTGCGAGCAGCACAAAGCTATTTTCCTTTCCTGTGTGGATTTTGGAGCCTACAAGGAGCCCTCAGTTGAGCCTGGGGAAGTGAGAGACAGTCCTGAAGGGGCAGCTGACCTTGGTTGACTGGGCAGGGACATATGTGGATCTATGTGGAACTTTTACACAGAAGACCTATAATAAGATGGGGCTCTCCATTTTGGCCAGCTGCCCAGTCAGATAATGTTTGATTTAATCAGCCTCTATATTCTTTTTGATCACACACAATGCAATTACTAGTATACATGTATCTATGAAATGGGAGCCAGAGGCACTTATGTCAAAGCAGTATTACGACATCTTCATAGCAAATGGGATTCTGCTCTTTTGAGTGGTGCAGACTAATAGTTACATCTCAAAGTAGAAGACAAATCTTTTGAAATAACTATTTTATAACAAAAACTGTGATAAGGATCCTCTAATCTTAACAGCCACATAATTATAATTAAGTGGCTAAGATGCATAAATACTCCATGACTGACAAATATATTTCTCATTAAACAAACTAAAACTTTGCAGTCAAAGCTACAAATCTGCAGAATGAATGCATGTAAATACTGGGAAAACCAAGACTTGACATTAGCCAACTTTGAGTTGAAGATGTTGATCTGTATACTGGATAAAGTCTACAATAACCTCTCTAGGTTTTAAATATAAATGCATATTACTAAATTAACATAATCAAATACCAGTAACTTAATCCATTGTTTTGAAAGGATTTACATTTTTTAACTTAATAACAAGGATCTTTGGTGACAATCCAAAATTCTTATTTCCAAGCGGTAATTGCACACATTTTACTATGTATGGAAGATGATGATGATGGATGATGACTAACTGAATTTAAAATTTTGCCAGAAACTTTGAAAAAGATTTAAAGAAATTTAACTTCAGTTAAGATCACAGACTGTTTTTAATGTTGTCAAGCTCACACGCTAAGTACTGTAAGAAAAGACGGTTCCTTGTTGTTCTTTGAGATGTGTTGGCCATGTCCATTCCAATTAGGTGTGTATGTGCTGCGTGCACCGTCATCAGAAGGTTTTTCCCCTAGCAGCACCCATCGGGTCAGAGCAGGCACCCCCCCTGCAGTGGCACCTCCATGGTGTTGCATATAGGGCCCTGCAGACTTGCTGCCTCCTCAGTTCCTTCTTGCCAGAATGCTCTGACAGAAGGGAAGATGGGTCCTGGAATAGACCTGAGCAAAACATCCCGAAGAACAACAGTCATGAAGGTAAATAACCGTCGTCTTCTTTGAGTGCTTGCTCATATTTATTCCAATTAGGTTACTCCTGACATCGAGGGTGTGAAGGCTTCACTCTCTGCTGTTAGTGTGCAGTTTTGGAAAAAAGCCCTGGAGGAAGATATCCTGACTCACGTGAAACTGGACCACCACCTTTGGTCGGAAGGCCGGGTGCAGTAGCAGCTGCACCTTGTCCTTGTGAAAGACAGCATACAGTGGGTCCAACGTTAACGCTTTAAGCGCTGACACTCTCCTGGCTGAGGCAGTGGCATACCTAGGGGGAAAGTAGGGCGGGACAGGACCCCAGACACTGGCCTGGAGGGGGCGCTGGCTGGGCTCTTGGAAGAGGAGCCACCCCTGCTGTTGCAGACAACTAGCTGTGGCCACGCTGACCCCAGCTCAGGTGCAGGATATGTCTCCATGCAAGGGCAGCGGCTGCAGCAAATATTACCGAGCATGCGCAGTTCTTGTGAGTATGCTCAGTACAACTAAATCATAAACTTTGGCAGTAACAGTTTTGGGCACTACAGGTGGCCGAGAGCTCCCACTGTGGGGGGAGGAAGTGTCATCCTGGTTCCTCCGCCCGTCCCTCCTGCTCCCAGCCACACCTGATGTGCCTGCACAGCAGGGGGGAGAGGGGGGAAGGAGCAGTGGGGGAGAGTGGGACGTCAGACTGACCCTGTGGGGCGCTGCAGTCACTGCCGCCGATGGGGGGAAAGGGGTGCAAAAGAAAGTATTGGCCCCTGGGCTCTGGAGACCCACGATATGCCACTGGGCTGAGGTGACTGAAACCAAGAACACTACCTTCCATAAAAGATACAGGAGTGATCAGGAAGACAATGGGAGTTGAAAGAGGGTCCCACCCTGGGATTTAGCCATGGAGCTTCCATGATGTGAAGTGAAGGGACTTGAGGTTGGGAGGTTGTAGGCGGCTGAAGCCTTGTGTAATTAAGACTTGGCACCTAAGGGAGGGCTATGGGTGTGGCTTGTGACTTCTCCTTCAGCATGATGAACCAATGCAGACTGGCCCAGGCTGGAGCTATCCGTATGACTGATACCTTTTCCTGTCTGATCTTGAACAGTGCCAGGTCTTTGGTGCTGGAAAGAGTTAGTGCCAGTGTTCTCTGTGTGCTGAGTCCCTTTTTGGCACTGTAGCCTCTCTTATCGAGTCCGGCGCACTCCGCACCAATGTGTTGGGTGCCGAATTGGAACTTGGCTGAGTATCCTATCCTCAGTAGGATATGACTTGCAGTTTTTAAAGAGTTCCTTTTTGCATCTAACTGCCCACTTTCCTCTGTTGTTTAGCCATGGTGGCGTGTTTTTTGGTTCTTTTACTGTTCTATTTTTTTAATTGATTTGGGGTATATCCCTATTACGGTGTTTTAAAAGTTTCCATGCAGTTTGCAGGCATATCACTCTTGTCACCGTTCCTTTTAATTTTCCATTTAACTAGCTTCCTCATTTTTGTATAGTTCTCCTTTTTGAAGTTAAATGCTACTGTGGTGAGTTTCTCTGGTATTTTCCCCACTACAAGGATTTTAAATTCAGTTACATTATGGTTGCTATTATTGAGTGGTTCAGTTATATTCACCTCTTGGACCAGATCCTGTGCTCCACTTATGACTAAATCAAGAACTGCCTCTCCCCTTGGGAGTACCAGGATTAGATGCTCCAAAAAGCAGTCATTAATGGAATCTAGAACTTTTATCTCTATATCCCATCCTAAGGCAACATGTACCCAGTCAGTAAGGGGATAACTGAAATTCCCCATTATTATTGGGTTGTAGGTTTTTGTAGCCTCTCTAATCTCACTGAGCATTTCAAAATCACCATAACTATCCTAGTCAGGTGGTCGGTAGTATATTCCTACTGCTATACTCTTATTATTCAAGCACAAATTCCTATCCATAGTGATTCTAGGGTGGTTTGAGTCACTTAAGATTTTTACTATATTTGACTCTTTGCGTTCTTTCACATATAGCCCCATTTCCACCAGCACAACCGACTCTAATTCCTATATATTTGGTATCCTCGTATTATTGTGTCCCATTGATTATCATACTTCCGCCAAGCTACTGTGATGCTTATTATAGCAATACCCTCATTTAATACCAAGCACTCAAGTTCACGCATCTTAGTACTTAGACTTCTAGCATTTGTATAAAGGTGCTTATAAAATTTGTCAATATTTAGTTCTCTGCCTTCACGTGATGTAATTGAATGGAGCTCTTTTTAATTTGACTGTTTCTCTTCAGTTCTTACCTGTACTTTATCAACTTCTATCCTCTCCTCTTTACTAGCATATACCAGTGGTTCCCAATCTTTTTGAGTGAAAACCCCATTAGTTAACACTAGGCAAAACATGTGCCCCACTCCCATCCCCACCCCAACCCCTCACCAGCCATAAAAACATATCACCCCTATAAATACATACAATAATAAAATAATAACAACCCTAAATTACATAATAATACTAATAAATTACTCTTATCTGAGTAAGAAGGTAAGCGTTCCCTGGCGCAGCCACTACACACCCCAGGTGACATTGTCTTTTCCTATCCCCAATGGACTGAGGGTAATGGAAGTGGGCTCTAGTGGGTTGGCTGGGGCTGCTCCGGGCACCTCACTGGTGTGGACCTGGGGGTGGGGTGGAGGGGCTGCTTCTCCACTCTGGCTGGAGTGGAGCTCAGACTGCTGCTCCCTTTGGAGGGCTGCTCCTCCACTCTGGCCTCTGGCTATTGGCTTTCCCTAGTCCTTAATTTAACAACTCCTCTACAATCTTTTTAATTTTATGTGCCAGCAATCTGGTTCTGTTTTGGTATAGGAGAAGCCCATCCTTCCTGGACAGTCTTTTCCTTTTCCAAAAGGTTTCCCAGTTCCTAATACACCTAAATCTCTCCTCCCAACACCGTCACCTCATCCATGCATTGAAACACTGCAGTTCTGTCTAACTGGCCCTGCATGTGGAACTGGAAGCATTTCAGAGAATGCTACCACAGAGGTCCAGGACCTTAATCTCTTACCTAACAGCTAAATTTGGCCCCTAGACCTCTTTCCAACCTTTCCCTCCCCAGCATTACCTTTAAGTGCATCTAGAGACCTGGAACCTTCACGCCTGGCACACAATTCACTGTATGGCTCTCCTGGTCATAACAAACCTAACTATATAAATATAGATATGAACCTCAAAGTTATGAACACTAGAGTTCCGAACTGACTGGTCAACCACACACCTCATTTGGAACTGGAAGTATGCCATCAGGCAGTAGCAGAGACCCTCCCTGCCCCTCCGCCCCCACAAAAAAAAAAGCACAGCACAGTGCTGTATTAAATATAAGCTATTTAAAAAAAAAAATGGGAAATGTTTTAAAAAGGGATTTGACCAGGTAAGGAAGCTGTTTCTGTGCTTGTTTCATTTAAATTAAGATGGTTAAAAGCAGCATTTTTCTTCTGCATAGTAAAGTTTCAAAGCTGTATTAAATCAATGTTCAGTTGTAAACTTTTGAAAGAACAAACATAAAGTTTGTTCAGGGTTATGAACATTTCAGAGTTACGAACCGCCTCATTCTCCAGGGGTTCGTAACACTGAGGTTCTATTGCATCTATATTTCTAATAATTGAATCCCTGATTACTGTTACCAGTCTCTTCCTAATAATTGGGGTCCCTACCCCTGGAGGGATATCTTTAGTATGAGAGGAAAAGGTATCTACAGTGTGAGATAAACAATACTTCCCATCTACTAAGGCACATATACACAATCCCAATCATTCTGGCACATAAATATTCCCAATGAAAATCCATTATTCATAGTCCCTAAAATACGGCATTTGGGTATTTTATCAGAGCTGGTTTTTGGAGATGCAATCAGACCAATGTCACTTGGCTACTGTATAATGCACACTGGGGTCCTGATAATGAATTAACCTAGAACATGAAAACGTACTTTATTGTTATTACTTCACTTTGATTTGGGGGCTTTGTGAAGAAATGGCTACACTTTATATATATCTTAACAAGTTGGGAGAATATGCTCAAAGTATTGCAAAATGTGTGTGTGTACTCGGGCATTTCCTGTAGCAAATCCCACAGTTGAATTTCTGTTCCAGTTTTCATTCTAACTCCCCTTTCCTTGCAATCTTTTCAGTTGCTCATAACTTTTCCCAAGCAAATCCCTTTTGGACTGAAATCTATGCTTATCTTAGTCCCAAGATAAATTATTTAAGTACGTTTGAGGAAATATTTTTTGAATTGTTTGTGTGGGAAGAAAATATCCCCCTCCTTACACATTCTGACTGGATTTTGTACCGATGTAACTAAAAAATGGCTAGGAACTACAAATTTGGCTCCTTCTTTTATAACCCTTTGTGATGGGGTATATCTACCCTGCTCTGACCCAGATGGGGCTAACGGCACACTCTGGGCCAAAAAGGCCACACACCCCTCAGCCTTGCTGGGCATGCTCAACCTGGAGACAGAATATAAAAGGGAGCGGCCCAGCTCAGTTTAGGAAGCAGAGGAAGAGAACAGACATAAACTGCAGGCTGCTGCCAGGGACTTGCTGGAGGCCGAGTCAGTGGGAACCCCTGCTGATCCTGATGGATGAGAGTGAGTTGGAAGGCTGACATCCCCAGGAGAACTGACAGAACATGAACACAAGGTAGGCAGCAACCCAGGGAACATGACTGTTAAAATAGGAAACCAAGCTGAACTGTGGACTACTGGTTTCACAAGGTCCTGGGTCAGGACCCAGTGGAGAAGTCTGGGTCTGGGTCCCCTAACCCTGCCCACACTCACCATGAGCAGGGGAAGCCTCAAAGACTCTGGCCATTAGGCTATACTGCCTGGAGAGCAAGGGCAGCCTCAAAGACTCTGGCCACTACGCACCACTGTCCTGTTTTGTAGCCTAGGATAACAGTATCTACTTTAACCACTTGAGCTGTAACCCCTTATTTGTCGCATGTGACCTGACACCCCATGATGAAGTGTAGCTGTCCCATGACACCCTCATTGAGGAAAGAAAAACAATAAAAGTTCCAGATTTTGGAAACACATGTGCTTGATTTTACACAAGTTAGTAGACTCCCTCAAGTGACCGGAACTACTCATATGTCTAAAGTTAACCACATGTCTAAGCGTTTGCAGTATTGGGACCCAACTTAGAAAAAAATTGGTTTAATATTGAGATAGCTCCAATGAAGCTAGGCGTTCACTCCAGGCTGTCTGGTTCCCAGCCCCTTGCTCTACCCACTGGCTCATGTTGCCTCCCAAAAATCAAGTACACAAGAAAGTCAGAAAATTCAAAAGTTAAGATTTCCAGAGCAACGTTAATTTAGCCATGCTGCATCATTTTTTATTCTGAGTTCTCCTGTTAAATGTGTATGGTTAACAAAATGTGTCATGGTTTATGTTGCTAAACATATACCTCAGAAATACAAAAAATGCAGCATGGTTCAGTTTAAATTGCTTTAGAAATCGTGGGTCAAATATGCTGCCGACATTAGCAACACAGCCACATTGAAGCCAGTGGAACTGCAACTGTAGGGCTAGAGGAGAATCCTGCTGCCAGAGCTGTGGAAGTGGAGACCAATATTTCCTGTTGCCCCTTCCACAGCTCAGGCTGAAAACACAATGCTAGAGCTCTGCAGTCATGGAGGCTCAGAGTATGTTCATCTGGTGTCACAGCTGCTGTGGATGAATATGTGGCCTTACTAGAGCTTCTCACAGTTCCCTGCATTCACAGGGGCAAGGAAGAAATGTTGCTTGATGCTTTGAGGTTGAAGAGAACACAATAGTTTAGAATTAAACTCAGCTAGTAGAACAGCTGCATCACTCGAGCGTTACTAATTGTTTATTTTATGAAATTCTATTCATATATGTATAGAATAATCATATCTTCCATTGTTGTATGCAGTGTAGTTCTAGTCATGTTGTTCCAAGGATATTCTAGAGACAAGGTTGGTGAGATAATCTCTCTTACTGTACCAACTTATGATGGTGAGAGAGAGCAGCTTTCGAGCCAGAACCGACACAGCTACAACTACACTGCATACAAGAGAAGATACTGTTATTTCAGCTTGTCTCCCTCAACAACATAAGTTGGTCCAAGAAGAGATATTACCTCATTCACCTTGTCTCTGTATTTTCAGTCATTTGATCAAATATCTGAAAGTTTTAGTCATCTGAGCAGAATTACTGTAGCATAAGGAAATGAGGAGGGAGGGAACAACAGAATGGTCTAATGCAGAAGTCTAAGCAGTGGTTTGGAAAGCATTTACACTCAGCTTTTCAACTTACTAAAGCTTTCTTTAGCTCGATGGGAGAAAAATGTGCTGATATTACAGCATATTCCATAGATATTCTGTATAAAATGCACTATTTCAGCTTCAGATGGAACTAACTCTCCAGAAATGTATCTTTCTAAACAAAATTTCACTTTCTGTTAAATGAAGCATCAAAACGTTCTCTTCTACTTGACTGTGTTCTTCTGCCACAATTTATTCCCTGTTCAGATGCAACTCTCTTAGGACAGCTCAGGCTAAAAAGCTAATGGTTCTAAAAGGGCACTACTTGCCATTTTCAGAATCTTGTGAGAGGGCTGTTCCAAACTTGAACATGTCCATTATAAATATTGGACCTTTACTATTACATTGTGAACATGCAGAGTATTACTATTTCCTTTCTATCTATTTATCATTTATATAAATGTCAAATTTTAATCTGCATAAAGAAGTTAATAATTTTACTAAACAGGAACTGAAATACACTGCAGCTATTCTTTCTAATTGCACAGTACTCCATCAAACAGTTAAATGCTTGGGTTTTATGTCAGGTTATTTATAACTTTGTAAAAGAAATAAGTCTTTATATTAGTAGTTCAGTTTCTCTTCAAAGTTAGATCTGCATTATTTCTTTGCGCCTATATAAACAAACCCCATACTGCTAGCATTTAATCAGCAGAATATGTCACCACTCAAGCTCGTCTTCTGTTTTAAGGTCAAGCTCCTTTTTTTTTTTTTCCATTCTGCTAACTCCACCATTGGCAAGGCTCTAACCCTCTAAGCAAAGTATGTTGTAAATTTTTCACTAACACTTATAATGGATCAGAGCACTATTTCTATATTGAAAACAGTGTTCAGAATGGTACTTTCAAGGTTAAAATGATTATTTTGTCTACCTGAAAAACTCAAATGTTTGTTTTCTTAAAATGAAATGTATGCTTCGAGAAAGAATGGTAGTTAGAGAACACAGGGCTCGGAAATAACATTAGTTTTGCTGTGACCACATCACTAGCATTTTCCTTTTTTGGGCTGGCTTTAGGGTTAAATGGTCTAGCATGGGTACCTAACTGAAGGGAGAATTTAGCCAAACAAACACTATTTGTATAGTAATCCCAAATCTTTCTATCACTTACTACAAAGAGTAGTTATAAATGAAGCTGCATATTTAAATATGTAAACATGTTTACTAAATCTGATGCTAACAAGAAATCTAGCTAAACATATAGGTTAAATATTTTCCTCATTTAAAATTTTAAAATACATTAGCAAAAATATGTCAGCCTAAAAGATTTTTTTAAATGTTATTTAGGTAGTTGCTTTAATTAAAAAACCCATACTTTATAATAGAGATGAAGAACTAAAGCAGAAAAAATTCAGTTATGAGTAGAACATATACAAGTAACAGATGTCGGAAAAGATTAGCTCCATTCCAGCATAAAAAGTTAGAAGAGTTGGCAATACTCTCAATGGAAAAAATTTAAAAATGCCTTGAGGCTCTCTGGCTGTAAGGTTAGCATGAGCCTGGGCCAGTGTAGTCTATTTTAAATTAGAAGTACTCTCTCTAAGGTATTGTGTGGGTGCCATGAGAAAAGTAGTGCAACTACGGGGAAGGATAATGTGAATTATTTTCTGGCCTGAACTTATCTACTGCCATACAGTGTGGTCATATATTTTATTTCCTTTTTTGCCAGCTCCAGAACAGTTATGTGACATTTCTGTTTAAACATTAAAAAATATTGGCCAAAAATTTGCTAATCTTTTTGTATATGCTGATTTAGTGCTTTCTCAAGTGAAACAGGTTCCCCTTGGAATTGTTTCTTCTGCTTCCTGCATGAAAGTTCAGTATGAGCAGATTCTAATTATGGTTCGTAAGTATTATTCAATATTCATGCTGAATTATCTTAGTCATTTCAAAGTTTATTTATTACTCTTTAATAAATACATACAGTCTGTATCTCATTCACAACATAATCTTTCACACCAGTATTTGTTCACATTAGCTCTGTGGTCAAAGCTGAAAAGAGGTTTAAAGGTTTGAGTGGGTTCATTCAGAGACTTGTAAACTCATAATAGTAAAAGGTGAGTATGGTCCATTGCAAAGTATTTTCATCTGATTGAGCTGTGCATAACTGGATAACCAGCCAATTTTAATGTCCTGATTCAGCAAGTTACATAAACGCATGCCTAACTTAAGTGTTTGAGAAGTCTCAACCATTCACATGCATAAAGTATCTTCTTTACTGGGACCTAAGTTTCTTATCCCGATAAACTTCAATTTATAAAACACTAACCCACCTGCTAACACATTGTAATTATTAATCAGCTGAGAAAAATGTTACCAAGCACAAATTCAGATATGCTACAAATCACATGTATATACAGAAATACCTGAATACTGTGGCATAAAATAATAAGGATCAATATGCAATGTCTCAAATTCATATCCAAAATTAAAATGACTGAAATATTACCTCTTATCTTTGTTCTACCTATCTTTGAAGAGGTCATAATTAAATGGTAGATTTTATCTAAATTCTTCCTCCAACTTCCTGACCTACCTGATTACCTCAAAACTGATTAACAAGAACTGTATCTGTATACATATTGAACCTATGTTTGCCACTGGTCTCCAGTTTTGACTAAGACTATTGGAACTTAGGTGAAAAAGGGCTCCTGAAAAGCCTTTGTTCGAGCAGAATATATATATTAAACCTCCCTACTTGGCCAACGTGTTATTCTGTATAATTATAGATATTTAGCATCTCAGTGATTGAGGATTTAAAATTTTTTTTTAGCTCAAGGCAAGGCACAGTAATATTTAGAAAAAAATGGTTACTAACCTTCTGTAACTGTTCTTTGAGATGTGTTGCTCACATCCATTACAATGTAGGTGTATGCTTGTCCTGAGCACCAACACCAGAAAGTTTTTCCCTCAGTGGTATCCATCAGGTTGGCTCTGGTGCCCCCTTGAGTTATGCTCTCATAGTGCCAGTATAAAGGGTCCCACCGATCCACCTTCCCCTAGTTCCTTCTTGCTGGTTAACTCCAACAGAAGGTTAGGAGGGGACATTTTGAAATGGACATGAGCAACACATCTTGAAGAACAGTAATGGAAGGTAGGTAACTATTTTTGATTCTTTGAGTGGTTGTTCATATCCATTCCAATATAGGTGATTCCCAAGCAGTTGTGCAGGTGGAGAGTTTGGAGTTCATTGACAAGCAGGCTATAGCACCACTCTGCCAAATCCAGCATCATCTCTAAGTCTGCTGAATGATGGCACAGCGAGATGCAAATGTGCGGACTGAAGATCACGTTGCTGCTCTACGGATGTCCTGGATAGGAAACTTTGCCATGAATGCAGCCAAAGATGTTTGGGCCCTTGTGGAATGTGATGTCAGGGCAGAAGCAGGGACCTTTGCGAGGTGATAGCATGTGCAGATACAGGAAGTGATCCACAATGAAATTCTCTGGGCTGAGACCAGAAGACCCCTCATCCTGTCTGCAAGAGCCACAAAAAGTTGAGTAGTTTTCCAAAATGATTTAGTCCTTTCTATGTAGAAGGCAAGCACATGTCTCACAGCTAGTGAGTGAAGTCTCTGCTCTTGTTTGTTGGCATGTTGTTTCAGTTAGAAGATCAGAAGGAAGATGTCCTGGTTACTATGAAATTGTGAAACTACCTTTGGGAGGAAGGCTAGGTGAGGACACAGCTGGACCTTGTCCTTGAAGAATACCATGTATGGAGGTTCTGAAGTAAGGGCCCTAATTTCCAAGACCCTTCTGAGCAAAGTAATAGTTACCAAGAAGGCCACCTTCCAGGACAAGTAGAGCAGAGAACACGTTGCCAGTGACTCGAATAGGGGACCCATGAGCCTTGACAATACCAGGTTAAGATCCCAGGGTGGGATTGGCTGTCGTACCTGGGGGCACAGTCTGTCAAGCCCCTTGAGAAAACAACTACAGATATAGTTCACAAAGACAGATCGGCCATTTACTCAGAGGTGAAATGCTGAAAATGCAGCCAGGTGGACGCTAAATGACAGATAGTTCTTGCTGCTTCAAGTGTAGCAAGTAGTTCAGAATAAATAGCGCTGATGACCATGTAGATGAGACTCCTTTCTGTGCAGACCAGATCAACCTTTTCCACTTTGTCAGGTATGTAGCTCTAGTGAACAGCTTTTCTACTTCCTAAAAGAATGTTTTGAACTGGTCCCAAGCATGCCAGCTCTGTGGGGCTCGGCCATGGAGCTTCCAGGCTATGAGATGAAGGGACTCAAGGTTCGGATGATGCAGGTGACCAAGTTCCCAGGCTATCAGGTCTGGAACGGAGGTAGTTGGATTGGTGTTTCAACCAACAGGTTCAAGAGTGTGGTGAACCAGTGCTGTCATGGCCAGACCGTGGGTATCAGGATGATTCCTGCTCTGTCTTGTCTGAAACTCAACAAGGCCTTGTGATTGAGAGGGATGGACGGCAACACATAGAACAGATGGCCCATCCAAATCAAAAGGAAGGTGTCTGTCAGAGATCTGGGGTTGTGACCCAGGAAAGAGCAGAATTAGAGACACTTCCTGTGGTGTTTTGTTGCAAACAGATCTATTTGGGGAGTTCCCCACTTCTGGAAGATAGCTTGTAGGACCTCTGGGTGAGTGGACCACTCATGATTGTAAAAGACCCTGCTGAGGTGATCTGCTAGTTTGTTTTGAGAACCCAGCAGATAGGAGGCCTCAAAGTGAATCAAATGGGCTATGCAAAATTCCCATAAGCAAAGTGCCTTCTGCCATAGGTGAGAGAAGCATGTTCCGCCTTGCCTGTTGATATGGAACATGGCTGTTGTATTGCCTGTACAGACTGACGTGCACCTGCCTGCTACATGTGGTTGGAATGCCTGGCAGGCCAGGTGAATTGCCCTAAGCTCTCTGATGTTGATGTGTAATGAGCTCTTACAGGGACAAGAGACTCTGAGTTCTTGGGGAACCCAGATGAGCTCCCCACCTCATCAGCAACACATCTGTGATGATGGACACTGAAAGTTGGGGCCACCATTCAAGAGAAGTAATCACTGATGGGGGAACTGTAATGACTGAGTCTAGGTGGTGGTGGCTTGGCAAGTATACCAATGCCAGGCACGCCTGGAAAGGCCCAAGTCAAAGCATCATGTGTTGAATGATATAGGTACTGTGGTATAGCAAGGGCAGTAGGAAAGTTCTGGAAGGGCGGTATGTAAGTTCTAGAATGATCTGGGCTTTATTCCCTGTAGACTAGCCAGAGTCATTAGAGGGTAATTAGGGTCAGCTGACACCAATTAAGGTCCCACCCAGGTGCCTGATAAAAACCCTCTACTCCTGAGACACTCTGCAGGAGTTGAATGAGTAGGTGTCTGGTGTTACTGAGCAGTGGAGTTGTGAAGAAGAGCAGAACAGAGTATAGTGGTGTGCAGAAGAGAGGCAGAGTCGGGAGGAAGGTACTGGGCTCAAGAAGCCAGAAGGACGGGGGGGAACAGCCCACGGGAAAAGTCTACAGCTACAAGTACAGTGTCAGCAGCATATAGCTGCTACTCATAGGACCCTTGGACTGGGACCCGGAGGAGCGGGTGGGCCTGGGTCCCTACCCCCCTCCTGGGAAGACGGGGTAACCAGCGACGCCTTGGCCCACTATGAGAGGCAAAAGTGCGAGACCCTCTAGGGAGAAGCCGCCTGTTTGCCACAGTACATTATGCCCTGGGGCCCAGAAGCTGCAAGTGATTTCTCACTGTGGTTATGGGGTGACCCCTGAGGCTCTCTATAAGCCTTGTTATTGCTTGGAAACTTCTGGGAGAGAAGCTTTGGCTTGTACAGAGTCCAATATTGCCCCGATTAATTCTATCCTCTGGACTGGGGATAAAATAGGTTTCTGCATATTTATGAGCAGACCTAAGTCTTGGAAGGTCACCTGTATTAGTCTCATTAGGTCTGGACTGATCTCTGATCAGCTAGTCATTGAGGTATGGATAAACCTGAACCCTGTCTCCTCAGGTAGGCTGCAACAACTGCCATGCACTACATGAACACCTGAAGGGCAGCTGACAGGACAACAGGAACACCATAAATTGGTAGTGCAGGTGGTTCACAATGAATCTGAAGAACCTTCTCTTTCCCAGAAGGATTGCAGCGTGGAACTAAGCGTCCTTAAAGTCGAGGACAGTGTACCAGTCCCCTGGATCCAGGGATGGAATGATGGAGGCCAAAGAGACAATGTAGAATGTCAGCTTTTTTGAAGTTTTGCAGGTCCAGAATCAGTCTGAGACTGCAACTGGCTTTTGGGATTAGGAAATGGCAGGAGTAGAACCCCCAGCCCCTTAGCCCTGGTGGAACCTCCTCCGTTGCTTCCACCCTTAGGAGTCACTGCACCTCTTGGGTTAAAAGCTGCTCATGAGAAGGGTCCCTGAAGAGGGACAGGGAGAGGGAAGAATGGAAATGACACAACCAAAGGGTTTATCCCAGTGCTACTGTGCATAGTATCCATTGGTCTGAGGTAATATGGGCTCATGTCTGAAAGAAGTGCGATAACTGGTCCACAACAACTGGGGAATTTAGATCCACAAAATGTCCTGGTATGTGGTGCCCAAGCGTCCTATCAAAAGCCTGCTTTGACTCCGAGTGTCTGGGGGGTGTAGGCATGGACACAGATGAAGACTGAAGACTTTTAGCCTCTGCTTCTCCTTCTGCTATAGTCCTGTACAGCAGGCGGCAGGAAGAAGCAAGCTACCAGCTGGGGCCTATAGTGCTTCCTTGCAGGGGCTAATGTACAAAGACCTAAGGACTTAAGTGTGGCCCTTGAGACCTTCAAATTGTGTAGTCTGGTGTCCATCTGCTCAGAAAAGACCTCGAAAGGGAGGTGCTACAGTGTTTGTTGGACCTGGTGCAGTAAGCCTGATTGAAGCCATGAGCTCCTCCGCATAGTTGTAGCAGAAGCCATGGAATGGGCTGCTGAGTCTGCCACATCCAGGGCTGCCTGTAAGGACACCTTTGCTGTGGCCTTGCCTTCCACTATTAGAGCTGAAAACTCTCATCTGAACTCTTGTGGTAGCAACTCCTTAAATTTTTGCAGAGTCCCAGGAGTTGAAATCGTACCTGCTCAGAAGTGCCTGGTTATTGGTGGTCTAGATCTGGAGACCCCCTGTCAAATAGACATTCCTCCCAAAAAGATCTAACTTTGTGGCATCCTTGGCCTTGGTTGTCAGTCCCTGTTGGCCCTGCCTTTCCCACTCGTTGACTCTCAATAACACCAAAGAGCCCACTGGTGGGTGAGTGTACAGGAACTTGAACCCCTTAGCTGGAACAAAGTATTTCCTTTTGGTTTTCTTTGTCTTTGGCTGAGGGGATCCTGGGGTCTGCCATAATATCCTGATGGGGTCCACGATGGGATTTTGAGGCGCAATCCCACTCTCGCAAGCCCACAGGGGAATGGGAGGACAAAATGTCCAAAGGGAATGGAAGGACACTGATTTCTCCATCTGAATGCCCAGATTCTGAGCTACCCTCCTTAAAAGCTCTTGATGTAATCCTCCTGTGAGGGTGCAATATCAGTTCCTGTGACCACCTTATCTGGGGAAGAGGACGCCTGGACCAGCACCAGGACCTGCTCTTCATCCTCCTGGGTTAGAGCTGGCTAGAATGGCAGTGTCGGCTCCTTCACAAGACATAAAACTCCATTTCTGAGGGTCCCTCCGGAGACCAGGGTGGAGGGGTGTTGTCTGGTGCTGGTGAATGGTGCTGGGACGGAGGGGACTGAGGTTGCACCATCATGGCTGGTTTCCCTTTTGACACTATCTGGGGCCTCAAGCTTGCAGAAGTGTTTCCCATCAGTGCCACTTCTGACAGTTCTCATATGGTCAGGGATGGCGGTATTGGTAGTGCGAGTATGTCCCTTGCTGCTGCAAATGCCTCCAGCATTGATGGTACTAGCAGAGTAGTGGGGCTCTGGTGCCTCTCCACTGGTGGCAAGTCCATCGGCGCCAGACTCAATGGTTGCTGTTATGGCAGTGTGGGTTGTTGGTGCCACAGAGTGGCTGACATGGGTCACACCCTGGCCATGTCCTCTGTCCTGCCAAACTCATTGTCAGTGAAGGCCTCTCAGTCTTCCTTTGTTTCTTCCTAGGCACCAGTAATCGCGAATGGTGCTGAGGATATCTCATCGGCACGTCTTTCTTCAGCACTGCGGATGTCTGATGGTGCTGCAGATCCTTAGATGCAGTCAGAGCGTCTCATCTTGGTGCCGGAAAAGGGAAATGAGGTCGGGTGTCTCAAAATATAGCTGGGGCACTCCTTTCCAAAGTACTCAGTGCTGAGTATGAATGCTGGCTCTGATGGAGGTCAAAGTGCTGCCTCCATGAGGACAGACTGGAGTCCAATGTCTCTATGCTTTTAGATGTGGGGCTTGAAGACTACAAATCCTGCACTGCTCCCACACATGAGCCTCCCCCAGACACTTGAGGCAGCTGGAATGGTTGTCGCTCACAGGAAACAGCCTTGTGACAAGACTCAAAAGGCTTAAAACCCAGAGACCGAGGCATGCTCTGACGCTGGGCAGGCTAACCCCAGTTAGCGGGGTTCACTAACACTTAACCAATTATTAATAACTAAAACTTAACTACTAAATTCAATCAACTATATACAATAAAACAGAAGTCCACTGAGGCATATTTGCAGAGGCAAGAACACGTAGTTCTAGTAAGTTTCCTGGGTGGCAAGAGGGAAATGAGGGGACACTAGATTGGCAGGACCCTTTATACTGGCACTATGAGTGTGACTCCAAAGGGCACGAGAGCCAACCTGATGGATACCACTGAGGGAAAAGCTTTCCAGTGGTGGTGCGTGGGATGAGCACCCACCTAAAATGGAATGGACACGAGCAAGCACTCAAAGATTGGACTACTGATCTTTTTAGAAAAACTGATTTGGAATTCCTATGTCCTTTACTTGATATTTTGGTGGAGTCTGAACACCACAGATTGCAGGTTTAGCTTAAATAGTTGGCAATCTGTGTTTGATTCACACATAGTATGTGGCCACTTTTATTCAAATATACATTGAATTGGTTTGCATGGATGGGAATTTCTGCACTGGTAGCCATTACTGCATCTGAACAGATAGTATGCTGCAGATAAGGAACTGGACTTCATTTAAAAAGCACCCAAATGTGGATGCTTGGTCAGGTGACAAAACAACACTACATCAGCTTTAATTTAAATACTAATTATGTGCCAGATAATGTGGCTATTTATATCCATTCTATATCTCACTAACTACTCCTTAGTGTCAAGTGTTTTCACACTGGCTTGATCGACATTAGGAGGTCTTTGAAGCATGCCATTTTCTGCAACTGAATTTCGGTACTGTATCTGAATTAACAACACATTGCTGCGTTTGGAATGGGTTACATGACCTCAGGTTCCATCTTCTGTGTTAAAGGGAAGGGCCTCTAAGACTATAGGAGGACTAGGTATCTCCTATCTACTCAGTGAGACTGATTCTCCATGGTCTTGTGTAGTCATTTACACCTGTACAAAGTGAGTGATAGGAGAGGGTCTAAAACTCTACCAGTCCCAGTATATATAACTAGAATAAATCTTACTAATGTGTGGCCTTTCAGTGTTGCTACTAGGACACACACAGGTAATACATCAATTGTAGGCCTTAAATATGTTGACTGATTAGGAGAAATCTGTACCTGAAAAGACTCCCTTGGAAATGAGATCTTAAAGGCACTTAATAAATATTTAAGATAGGTTTGGACCAAAGGACAATGCAATACTCAAATTCTAATCAAAAGCTGACATTCAGGGTTTGATTCTTCTCTTTTACACTGGTGTAACTCAATTAACTAGAATGGTGTTACACTTAAATCAGAATCTCGGCATTCAAGAATTAAATCTGATTATTAGAGGAAGGTTTCTCAACACGGTTGGAGACATTCTTTATGGTAGTGTTTCTCAACTTGTGGGTCATGAACCCTAGAGGGTCATGAAAGACAATTAGGTGGGTGGCAAGGCACTAAAAAATTTATTACAATCTAAAGCAAAGAAAATCTTGCTCTCCCACTCCCCACAGACCCTTACCCTTCAAGGTCAAGTATTCTCTGTCAACCTCTCAAAACACACACAAATACATTATACAGCATTATCATTTTTATACGATAACTGAGAAATTTTTTACTTGTACTTTTAAAGTAAATGTAATGTGGTTGTAAAAATGATTGACTTCAGACCACAGGTCACCAACCTGTAAAGGTTCAGAAACTAGGCTTTGTGTGTTATATTACTGAGATAGCAGAAGGAAAGTTGTAAGCTGAAAATGAGAAAATACACTTTTCTGCCTTGACAATAATATACCTATCTACTCGAAATTAAGTTTAGTCAAGACTAGCAAGACTTCTCATAGTACTCACCTAGGCAAGATTATTTTTAACTTGTATTTTATAATTAGGCTTGGCAGGATTTTATTTTTTTAATATGAATGTTTATTTTAAACCTTTTTTCCCTAACTTTATCCATTTAAATTTTCATAGTTGCATAAAATTTGTGGATGGGGGGAAAGACAATAATTATTTAATGACAGCAGACACTGAGACTCAAAGTTAAAGTTTTATAACCATTAAAACACAAATTGTCAACATCACATGTCAGAATATACACAGTAAATAGCCTTAAATCTAACTCTAAGCATTTTTCTTACTTTGGCTATCTGTAAAATTTGATTATTATTGAGGGAAACACTTTTTTTTGTCAATTTGCATGTGTATGTTGAAATTGATGTTTATAAACATTTACCAACAAAAATCTAATCTTTCCAAGCCTATTTCTAATTTTCTCTAGTTCTGTGCAATTCTAATAAAACATTATTTTATTTCAGCCTAGTGGAAATGGGTCTGCAGACTAATTTGGGGCTGTTGCAAGCTGGCACCTTTAGAAGTATCAAAATAATTTGGCCCCTCAAGGAAGGCAGAGAGGAGTAATTATTTGCCTAAGTACAAGGCTACAAACAGAGAGCAGGCTGTTATCTTCCTTTCCAAACAGTGCATAGCAGCGCTGAGGGGACTGTGGGCATGGAAAGAGTTGAATGGCTTACATTCTAGGCGGCTATTATAGGAGATTTCCCTGACACACTAGGCAAAACAGATGATGGCTCTCAGCAACTGATTAAAGATTTGCAGACTTCGTTTTAAATTTGTGTGTGAAACTTAATTCTCATGAAAATGAGAGACTGATAGCCTTGGTTAGAGTCAGGCAGAGTAAAGGCAGACGTCATGCAAACTTATTCATACATCTCTGTCAAAGTAGTTCTATCTTGACTGGCCCAGGACTGGCCCATAATACTCCAGGACTGGGTCTCGGCTGAGAAGGAACTGCCTATTAAGGAGAATCATACCAAATTCTGGGTTTCTTGACGTGGACAAATGTCCACTATGGATTAAGATTAAGATGAGGCCACCAAGATCGTTTTAAAATCCTAAAATCAGAAGCTAGTCCTCCAGAGGCTCCTGGATTAACTCAAGGGTCTGCCCAGCCCTCTTTTCACCTTAGAATTTTCTCCAACTTCAAGCTTTAGTTATAGGCTAGATTTTTAAGGCTGGAAAAAGTAGCACTTTTGGCCGTATCAGGGACTAAGCTTATTCTACAAATAATTCAAAAAGGCAGAAATCCTTAACTTAATGTAACTATGGTTCATCATAATAAAACCTTTGCTCAGCTATGTCAATGTCCCACAAAGCAGAGAACTTGCTTTAGTGATGTATCAGTGCAGTAAAGCTATAAAGCTATTAAAGATCTTGCCTTATTTGAATTACCAATAGTCACTGCTATTTACTGTATTTTAGGCACAGCAGTTTGAGAATTTTCAGTCTTTTTACAGAGTACAGTTTTTTCACCATGTTTTTATTCATCCATGATGCTAGAATGCTATAAAAATGTCTTGACAAATTATCAAGATATTCCCATGCGTCTCCAATTCTATCTAGAGTGGAAAATCATTCTTACTGAAGGCCTTTGTCCACTTAAACTCCTTTTGGGTTATGTAAAACTCACTGAGATACTGTACACATTAAAGATGTGTTTTTAATTTGCTCCATTTTAAGTCAGTGAGTTTTATTACAAGTGGATTTTTTTTTTGGTTTACAAGTTGAAATGCTTTTAAATGGTATATTTAATCAAGACTACCACACGCCATACCACTTGTGAACATATTAAAGTATTCAAGAACATTCCTAATGATTTTTATGGTTCCAATAGAAAAAAATCATATTTTTTCTTTAGTATGAAAGATTGCAAACAATTTGGCTACCAGTAGTCAAATTGGTGTTTAAAGTCTTATGTTAAAAGGACACTATCAACATGAAATCTACTTAATTTAAAAAAAGCATTGAGCTAAAAGTAGTTTTGGGTATTTATTTATTGAGGTTTGTGCTAATTATAAACAAGAGCACCCATCCCAGGCACTGAGTGGCCTTGTCAGACTCTTAAAAATACAATTAATTTCTAACACTCTGAAAATTAACTCACTAGAGCGCTACTGGGACCTTAAGTGTGCTCCACTGTCAGAGGCAACAGGCTTCCTAGTATCCAGCAGTGAGTCTTAGCTGGCCTGATCAGCTCAGTGTACCCCAACTTGCTGCTGTAATCTGTATCTAAAAGCTGTCACATAAGGTATCATATGCTAACTGGTAACACTGACATTAATATTTTTGTATGATATATGTACAGGTGATATATGAAAAATAATCAGAGTGTACTGGAAATATGTTCTTAAAATATGTTTGGCAAGCAGAGCTTAAGCACCCCACCCTAGACAAAGGGACATGGTCCCTTTTGCTTGAATGGTCTCCAGTGTAAACTGAGCAAGGAGAAAGACAATGAAGTACATTTACATGAAAGGTAAATAAAATCATCAAACTAGTGAGTAGCAGAATAGCCACTTAACTATCTAGACTGGGCGTGGGGGAAAGAGGAGCCTGCAAAAATTAACACAGCGTCAGCTCCCTGGTGGACACAGCAGGCTGAGCCCTCAGGAAGGCCACCTGACTTTGAAAACACAGATAAATGTTGAGGATATAAACAGAGAGAGCACGCTATTTTGGCATTCTTCACTTGAAGAGCCAAAGAAACCAAGCACTTTGAGCTGTGTTGGATCTTGGCTAAGAACTGGCCAGCCATGCAGAAGAACTGTGGTGACAAAGTACTTTAAACCAAAGGCTCTAGTTTGTTAAATTGGGATTTAATCTTAAAAGTTTATTTTTACTTTTGTTTGTAACCATTTCTATCTCATTTACTTCTACTTGGTATCATTTAAATATCCGTTTTTTGTAAATAAACTTAATCTTGTTTTGTACACAACCATCTCAGTGCAGAGTTTCAGACTGAAGAGTAAAAGCTCAGCCGAACTAACAGGCAGGTGCTGTGTACTGTCTCTTCAAAGAGGCAGCAAACTCAATAAGGTTTTGTGAGTGCTACAGTGAGGACTGAGCACTGCAGAGGAGATGGCTTTGGGTAGACTCAGGAGTAGAAGGGCTGTTGGTGTCACTCTGCAAGGAGTAACTAAGGTGATGGAAGCCAGGGCGAGGTCACTGCTGTAAGCAAGCTACTGGTGTCAAGGCTCTGAGTCAAAGTTATACGGCACAGAAACACTCATGGTTACAGGGCAGGCACTGAAACAACCCCTTACTGGTCTGGGTGAACCCCCAGTGTCACAACTACCCTAGCAGCAATGTGACTATAACAAAAAATTAATAATCAACTCAACCAACAAAACTCCTGCTGGAGTCCCCAACCTCTCTTTCCTACACTTGTTCTCCAAGCCTCCTTGTCAATTTGTTGGTTTATTATCCTATTGTTAAAAGTTTTGCTCTTCCCAGTTGTTGAAAGGCTGATGCAGACAACAGTGGATATTGACTGACTACAGTGGGAAGACAGCAAAATACACAGAGTGCTGTCAAATGCACAAAGTAAACCATTTTTTCTTTAAATTCTATTGTTGAATTAATCTTAGGTGTTACTTGTAACAATAGTAGGGAAATTCTTTTTAGACATAATTGTGATTTTTAGGTTGGCAAAGACTGGTTAGACATTTTCTATGATAATTTAAAATAAAATTGCAAACCAATAATTTTAAAACCAAATGAAACCACTAATTAAATGAGGATATCCCAGGCTCAAATTGTATACTCCTATGGTAAAAACCATGGGAAGGGAAAAGAGATTCAGAAAACAGAGGTTCTCTGTGAAAGTCAGGGGCTGTATCATATGAGTGGAGAATTGCTAACATAGTTCCTATTTTTAAGATAGGGGAAAAAATGATTCGGGTACTACAGGCTTGTTAGTTTGACCTCAGTAGTATTCAAGGTCTTGGAAAAATTTATGAAAGAGAAAGTAGTTAAGGACATCGAGGTTAATGGTAATTGGGATAAAATATAACATGGCTTTACAAAAGGTAGGTAGTGCCAGACCAACCTGATCTCCTTTTTTGAGAAGATAACAATTTTTTTAGATGAAGGGAATGCAGTGGATCTAATTTACCTAGATTTCAGAAGGCATTTGATACAATTCCACATGGGGAATTAGTAGTTAAATTGGAAAAGATGGGGATTAATATAAAAATTAAAAGGTGGATAAGAAACTGGTTAAAGGGAAGACTACAATGGGTCATATTGAAAGATGAACTGTCAGGCTGGAGGGAGGTTACTAGTGGAGGTTACTCAGGGACGATCTTGGGACCAATCTTATTTAACCTTTTTATTACTGACCCTGGCACAAAAGTGGGAATGTGCTAGTAAGTTTGCAAATGACACAAAGTTTGGAGGTATTGCCAACACAGAAAACGATTTGGATATTATACAGGAAGATCTGGATGACCTTGTACACTGAGTAATAGAAATAGGATGAAATTTAATAGTGGAAAGTGCAAGGACTAATAACAAAAAATTCTTCTATAAGCTGGGGATGCATCAGTTGGAAGTGACAGAGGAGGAGAAGGACCTGGGCGTATTGGTTGATCACAGGATGACTATGAGCCACCAATGTGATGTGGCTGTGAAAAAAGCTAATGCGGTCCTTGGATGCATCAGATGAAGTATTTCCAGTAGAGTAGGGAAGTGTTAGTACTGTTATACAAGGCACTGGTGAGACCTCATCTGGAATACTGTGTGCAGTTCTGGTCCCCCATGTTTAAGAAAGATTAATTCAAATTGGAACAGGTGCAGAGCAGGGCTACTAGGATGATCTGTGGAATGGAAAACCTGCCTTATGAGAGGAGACTCAGAGCTTGGCTTATTTAGCCTAACCAAAAGAAGGAGAGATATGATTGCTCTCTACAAATACATCAGAGGGATAAATACTAGGGAGGGAGAGGAATTATTTAATTTCAGTGCCAATGTGGGCACAAGAACTAATAGATATAAACTGGCAATCTGAAAGTTTAGACTTGAAATTAGATGCAGGTTTCTAACCATCAGAGGAGTGAAATTCTAGACTAGCTTTTTAAGTGCAGCAGTGAGGGCAAAAAACCTAGCTGGCTTCAAAACTGAGCTTGATAAATTAATGGAGGGGATGGTATGATGGGATAGACTAGTTTGGGCAATTGACTGATCTTTGACTGCTGGTGGTAGGTATGCCAATGGCCTGTGAAGAGATGTTAAATGGGGTAGGTTCTGAGTTATTACAGAGAATTCTTTCTTGGGTGTCTGGCTGATGAGTCTTTCCCACATGCTCAGGGTTTAACTGATCGTCATATTTAGGGTTGGGAAGGAATTTTCCCCCAGGGCAGATTGGCAAAGGATCTGGCTTTTTTTCGACTTCTTCTGTAGCATGAGGCATGGCTCACTTGCTGGTGGATTCTCTGTACCTTAAAGTTTCAAACCATGACTTGACAACTTTAGTAACTCAGTCATAGGTTAGAAGTTTATTATAGGAGTGGATGGAGGAGGTTCTGTGGCCTGCATTGTACAGGAGATCAGATTAGATGATCATATTGGTCCCTTCTGACCTTAGAGTCTGAGTCTATACATTTCCATGTATTTTCTTGGTATGGGGAGGAGTCTGAGATTCCATTAATGTGCCAGAAGTATAACCTCCAAGACTCAAGAGACTTGTGTTCTGAGAGGAAGGCAAGCGCTAAACCTTGAATGCTGAGGGCACTTGTGAGGAGGGGGTTTTCCTGCATCTCTCTAGCTTGTTCCTTCCTGACAGCAGCCTGGATCTCTCAGGAGTGAGGTTGTCCTGGTTGCCCTAACCAAGGGAAACAGATGATATGGTACTTCTATCAGTAGTAACTAGTTAATGCTTCTCTTAGCAGCAGTAACTTCAGCTGGTCCTCTGGTGGAAATACTGTTTCAGAAGGAGCATGCTGCTTCGAGGTGCTGCTCCCTAGCTCCATTCCTCTTCCCTCACTCATGCAGTGGGTTTCCTTAGGCTTGGGAAAGAGAGAGTGTGGTGCACTGACTTTGCACTCCCAGCCATGGGTTAGAGGCCCTTTTGCCCCTTTATTCTAAATCTTTTCCTCCTCTGTGTGCTAGAGAACAGCCAAGAGCATAGGGTCCCCAGTAAACTAACATCCTCTTATAGGTCTAAGAAACGGTATATATGGAAAACTGATACTTAGTAGATTTTAGCTCTCTCTCTCCTGTCATCATTTACATTTCAGAACAATAAAGAATATCAGACACTATGACTGAAATTTTCAAGGCAGTCCAGGGGATTTAGCCACACATTTTCCATTCAAGTAAAATCCTCTGCACGGTTGTGAAAATCACAACCTATCGTCTTGGAAAATAGTATAGAGTAAAATTTGGTATAATTAACTTTTACAGTTATGCTTTGCTTCTTCTTTCTCAAACCCCAGCTAATGCCCAGATGTGTAAAATAGCAAGAATCTAATAGTATCATTTCACGTTGCAGAAACAAATATTTAATAACACTGTTATTGTGCTTTTCAGTTACACAACTATTTAAATATTACAAATTTGCAAATATTAATTTAGGAAGATCATTGAAATGAGCGAATTTATCAGCAACTTTAATAAAAATGACTTGACATATTTCCCACACATGCAATCAATATTTGTGGCCATAAATCACATAGCTAGATGTCAAAATAATCCCACTAAGGATTGGATAAAAAAAAATCAAGTGCAAATTTTAAAGGTAGGTCCCTTTAAAAACTTGGGCTTCATTCTCATTTACACTAAAGGCCACTTTATACCACTCTGACAGTTGAAGTGGCCTTAAAGTGAGTGTAAATATAATTTAAGACCAATTTACAATTTTATGGCCTTTTTGTTGGTTTTAACTTTAATGTTAATAGTTGAAAAAGTGTGTATTCTTAGTTTCTTTTAGCATTATATTTATGCCAGTGATATTACTGTGTGATGTGTAATAGTTTTAAGAAAGGAGAAACTCCTCTATTGAAAAGTCCATTAGACTTTTTTCATTTTCAAATTACAATTGCTGTTGTATTTGAACAAAAGGTTCTCTCAGTTTTGCATTCAATTTTCCATATTCAAAATACTACTGCTGTGTCCTAGCAGGTAGATGACAATATTCAATGAAAACTAACCCTTTAATATATGTAATTTCCATTTTCAATAGATGGATTATTGTAAATTCATCAATGTTATAAATTATATATGACTCTATAATGAAAACATTTAATAACTAAATGACTTTTCCCGAGTCACTAACAGAGAGTTTATACCCAGTGATCTAGTAACACTATGCTTCAGATTAATAATTTAGAGGTATAAGGCTCTGTATCCTACCACCAATACCCAGAGTTAGTCAGACTCCTACAAAAGCAGTTTAAATACATTGTTTATGTAAAATCCTGAAAGTAATAAAGCCAGATTTATGATACAGGCACAACAAGACAGATGAACATTGCAACTTCTTTGGGAGTCTTTGATGCAAGATCATGCGTCTAAGATCTTTAATTTGCAAAGATTTTCCAAATTAAGAATATTCTCTAACTACAATGAATATGCAAAGATTTTTATTCCCTAACCAGTAATGTGAAGGAAGTCAAATCATCTGTCATTTGTGTTAATTTAATTATCAGACCACATTCAATTATCCAATATAAAATGCAAATGAAGTACATGGTTGACAGCACATACTAATTACGTTCATTATAATAATTAAATCAGACAAAGTAGAAAAGGGAATGAAAATGTTATAAAATACGAGGGGATTTTTAATTAACAACAACATTTTAATTAGAAATTCTAATCTTACAGTAAATAGACGATTGGCTTAATCAAAGATAGGGACATTATTTTTATTTTTATTATGATTTTGAGTGCATCTTTAGTATCATGGGACCTGTTTTCTTAAGTTAATAGACTATATGGTGACAAATAAAGAGAACCAGTTTCACTGACCATGCTTTATGCAAAGCAGATGCCTAATAAAGCAATCTTACCCTAGCACATGATTATGGAATTCCTTGTCTTGTAAAAATGCAAGCTGTCTAACCCTATAGTAAATAAAAGTTCACGTGCTGATACAAAACAGACAGTGCAGTTTCATCTTGAGTAATGATGCTAACGCATTTAACATATTAAAGGACTGGTTGCTTTTAGAAATCTTTAGTTTCACAATCCATTTATTTCATTCAGTGGCCCTGAAAAAGCTTTATGAAGGTTAAAAGAGAATATGAAAAAAAGGCTAAAACCAATACAATAAATGTGGGCAAGGTAAAAAAATCAAAGCAATTTTAAAATAAAAAGAGCGAGAATGGTCCAAACAAAACAGAATTCCTTTTTCCTGATCACTGCCTGCAGTGATCATTTGTGTGCACAGACCAAACATTATTTTGTGGTGAGCAGACTAATGACAACTGTAATGGGACACTGACGATGTCTTTGTATGTGTGTACAGTGGCTATCATAACAGGACCCCAATCCTAAATACATCTTCTGGATGCTACTGAAATACAAATATTAAATAATGGTAAGAGT
The DNA here is from genome assembly GCA_007922155.1 of Mesoclemmys tuberculata. Taxonomy (NCBI): domain Eukaryota; kingdom Metazoa; phylum Chordata; order Testudines; family Chelidae; genus Mesoclemmys; species Mesoclemmys tuberculata. The sequence continues at coordinate 6,710,710 of ML675621.1, forward strand.
AGAAAACAATTTCATACTTTTTCCGGTTTGCATTCAGCTACAGGTGAAAAATTTTATAGGTAGTGGGTCTGACAATTAAAGCCAACAGAAACCAGACTGACATGTCTAGTCCAGGGTGGCAGATCCAAAATACAACATACCTTACTAACAACACTCTTATTTGAAAATTTTCTCTGCTGAAAAATCTGTCCAGCCTCTTAAACAGCGTTGCCAAATTTTGAATATCATCACTGCCTTTGTCCCACCCATCATCTTGGATTTTGTGTCTGTGCTGGTAGGCATACATGTGAATGCACACAGACACATCGTGCTACACCACACTACTTGTCTGCCTTATTCTTGTGAATAAGCTGGGAATTGAAATTTACAAGACATAATAAGGGACTACAGAGGAAAAGACTTGTTTAAACTACAAGCAAACCAAAACAAACATTTATTTGACTGCAGGAGCCATCAGAAGGCTGATTTAAAATAGCCCAGTCAATGATCCCTTAAAATGTGCTTGATGAATATAAAAATGCAAGTTACCAGGATCTATGGGATATTTGTCTTCTTAAATGAAATCTGGGATATATACTTTGACTTCTTGGAGCACAGAATCATAGATTTGTAAAATTGGAAGCCACCTCGAGAGGTCTTCTAGTCCATTCCCTGCATTTAAGGCAGGACTAAGTATTATCTAGACCATCCCTGACAGGTGTTTGTCTAACTTGCCCTTAAAAATCTCCATTTATGGAGATTGCACAACCTTCCTAGGCAATTTATTCCAATGCTTTACTACCCTGACAGTTAAGTTTTTCCGAATGTCCAACCTAAACCTTCCTTGCTGCAATTTAAGCCCACTGCTTCTCATCCTATTCTCAGAGGTTAACGAGAACAATTTTTCTCCCTCCTTGTAACAATATTTAATATTCTTGAAAACTTATATCCCCCCTCAGTCTTCTCTTCTCCAGACTAAACAAACCCATTTTTTCAATCTTCCCTCATAGAATATGTTTCCTAGATCTCTTGACTTCTCTGGACTTTGACCACATCATTTAGGGAAACATGGTGCACAGAACAGGACACAATACTCCAGTTGAAACCTAATCAGCATTGAGTACAGTGGAAGAATTACTTCTTGTGTCTTGTTACAACACTCCAACATCTTTGAGGAGGCTGAAGTTTACTGTTCTAGAGCATTTGTTGTAAGACTTCTAATTCAGGAATATGTGGGGCTTTTTGGGTTTTTTTTAAAACTAGCATTACACAAATGCTCAATGTAAAAACAGAAAGTTCAAGACTAAACATTATAATGGTAATAAATGAACCAGAAGCACTTCCTGTATCATGGAAAACATCACTTCAGTACTGGGAATCACCGCACTACTAGCATATGAAAATAACAGTTTCATGCACATCTCAGTGCCTGTTTGGCAACTGATTCTATTACTAGTTGGTCAGAGAAAATCAATACTTAAACAGGGTAAAACAGAGACCTAATTAGTGCCCTTATCCTCAGAATGCAGGCATGTAACTTTCTGAAAGGGTATTAAAGCCTGATGGGTCCAACTTGAGGTGGAAAAAATGCTCCTGATTTGAGCCTACATGAATGATCCTACAGAAACGAAATCAAGTTGACCCTGAGGCTACTTTTTTTCTTTAGATTAGAACAGACCAGAAGCCATGAATATCTAGTTTCTCTAAGGAGCAAAATTTAACCATTTAAAATTACCTTTGGGTTTAAAAGGAAAAAAAAACAAAAAACAAATTACAAGATTCACTGACATAAAAGCAAAACTTGTATGCCCTCTAGTTGGAGATCTCACAAATATGCCATAGGCTGAAGGTAAAATGAGCTTGTCCAGCACAGATCCACCCAATAGTATTCAGAGATGGAACTCAGAGGTAGAAGAAATGATGCATTCTGGTCTCCTCAATGTTTTGCAAAATGGTAGATTAAGTATAATTCAAATTTTGCAAAATATTAGTGTTTGCAGGTGGATGGGGAGTACAGAGGGATCCACTATTCCCAGGATCAGCAACCTATGGCACACGTGTCAAACACGGCATGCAAGATGATTTTGAGTGGCACTCACACTGCCATTGGTGCCAAGGTTGTTTATAATTTTTGGTGGTGCCGGGAGCAGCTCCTGGCCAGGGCGCTGAGCCCATGTCATGTGGGAGAGAGGCAGTGGGGGACAGGTCAGGCCTGAAGGGGGGAGTGACTTCCGCACAGTGCTGCTTGGGCCCATAGCACGCCACTTCTGACAGATTTCTGACCCTTTCGCTACCCCATTAGGGAAAACAAGGATCAATCAGACAGGAACAATGTTAAGAATGAATATACTCGGGGGTACAATACTAACTCTGGAGTGATAAAACAGTCCTGGAGGGGAAGGAGACCTCAACAGACTTTTTTCTTTGATTTTAAAAGGTGTGGGATCTTGGTAGTTTTCAGCAAACTGTGAAAAGACTGGAAATGTGGTTTGTGTGAGAAACTGATTTTTTGCAAAAAAAAGTTTGCAAAGCATTAAATGAAAAATGCCATTTTTATGCGTGAAATGCTCACAAAATGACCCTTAATTTTGCATATCTCTAAGTCACAGAAATAAATGGCTTGAAGAAGTGACACAAGAGTAGTCCACTGTGCTATACTGCCTCTACTGCTTGACCAGCACTGTGCTTATTTTAGCAAGGACTTAAAGTTGTTTTATGTAGCTGAACATGTTATTTATTAATACGCAAACTTAATCCAGTTCAGAGGTAAATCAGCACAAGACTTTAACCACAAGTGCAGATGCTGAAGATTTAGACAGACTGCAACATTACCAGCTGGGAATCATGCCCTCAGACAAACACATTTATGCACACACATTGTCTCTTGGCTACCTACTCACCATAGCCATCTGCTAGGCTGGCATGGTGCCTGCTCACAAACTGGTGGACCTTTGCCCTAGGGCACAAATGCTAAACAGCCCTGGGCACTACAGAGCACTACAACTGACATCTCTGGAAGGAAGTCCCTCTGCTGTGCTATTACTGGCACATTAGCAGTGCATGCCCCTTTTCCAATGGATCACATCTGTTTATACTTGTGTGCCAAAAAAAGAATTCTTGAAGTGGAGAGAAAAGCAAGATGGAGTTCATGGGCACTTCCGTATACCAACAAGACCAGTTATGCTGCAGGGGGAATCTGGAAATACCACTCCACTCTCAAAATGAACGCATTACAAAAATACCACCTGCAGGCAGCCTGTGTGAAGGAGCAGCATCTCTGCAGGACTTCTGGTTCTCTACTTCAATGGAGTCTAATCCCAATTTGAGTTCCAAAAGATACCTAACACTAGCCTTGCAAAACACAGGACCATCCTTAGAGTCAGTTTTTCTGAGGGACCAGTGCCAGGCAACTTTTGGATCCAGAATTAGGATTTGGCTTCACACAGTAGCAGGCCTACAGCAATCTCTCTGAAGCTGTGGCCAAAACCGCTGAAATTACATTTTTTACTGCATTGTCAGCCCTGAGATATTACAATGTTCAAATTGCAGTTGACAGCCGTACCATCATAGTTCAAAAGGTTTTTTATGTTTTTTTTAAAACTTATCCTGACAACTTGAAACATTCCCTTATATCTGCTCTTCAATTTATGGAGAGGATTAAACTTCTAATTCTGAATAAAATAGTTTAATGGAAAAGAGGCATAGGAGAAACAGACATAAAGGAGTAATAAGGCATGATGATGTAAAATACTATATAACTGAATAATATCAAAGGATAATGCACTATAATACAATTTCTATGTATACATACAGAGTCAGGCAGAAGTATTAAAAAATAAAGAGCAAGGGTCAAGTTCTGCCCTGATTTATATCCTGGTATACTCCATCTAAGCCAAGGAAGTCGGGTGGGTTGTAAGAGAGGGAAAAATTTGACCCCAAATATCCTCAAAGTTTTGCATCCAGATTATTTTGTAAGCAGTTCTTTTTGAGTGTGTGAGGGAATCCATTATAGCCATGGACAACAGTGTCCAGGAAGTTGAAGGGGATTTCCAATGTTGTAACATCAGGTTATGTTTTACAACTAAAGCAGCATGTAAGCGTCATTCCTCCAGGAATCAGAGAGACCAGTGCACTATTAATATCACTTAGTGCAAACAGAAAGGGTTAAAATTAATAGCAGAATGAAGAACAAGGAATAAATTCTGTTCTCAGATATGCATGCACAGCTCTTACTAGCTTCCATGAGATTTGCATTTGCATATATCTAAAGATAGAACTTGGCCTTCTCTCTGGTACAAACGTCTAACCAATATGAAAGGTTATAAGAAAAATATATGAACATAAGACCTTGTGGACATGAAAAACATATTTGTCAACAGTCCTGTTTTGGCAGTGACCAACTATGAGGGTACGTGTTCTCAGCATCTCAAACATAGGAGTACCAAATTCACCTACAACCATAATAAATAAATAAATATACCAAAAAGAATGGTGTCCCTCTTTACATGCCTCATTTAGTCTTAATTTGATGACAACTATTATCAGATATTTTAGTCATAATACAAAACTGAGGTTCCTATCTTACAGGTGCTTACACGTGTACATAAATTTACACACATGAGGAGTCACACTGGCATCAATGGCATTACTTAGGCAATTAAATGTTTCAGGATCAGTGTCTAACCCTGTGCACAATAATCCCAATCAGATTTTCTAGTTTCCTTACCTGATTATCCGGGTGGTTTACAGTGAAATACCCAACACAAACAATGACTTCATGTAGCAGTCCTTCACAAGCATGCTGAGAACAATACCACAACAAAGAGCTGATAATATGGCGGAATGCAAGGGAAAGTCCCTCAGCACCTACAATACACTGATAGAAAACATGAAATCATAACCTAGCAATATATTATAGGGACTAACAAACCAATGAGAGCTGAAATTACAAATCACATACTTTTCAGCATTATCAGAAAATATTTGTAAGATTTTGGTTATACTGTTGATTGTACAATGGTTTTGGTTTAAAAAAAAAGCCAAATGAACCCCTTATCCCGCCTTAATTTTTTCAGAAACTTATCAGTAGGATGCTAATTAATATGATAAATGCCACTATAAATAAAACTGATTTTTAGTTTTAAATGGGCAAAGAAAAATTTGGATTCTTCTCATTTGGCATTCTGTTAGCATTAAGTGGCCAATTTCATTAAACATGCAGAACATGTTCCAGGAAAACTTAATACTACTAATAATTCTCTGTAATAAGCAAAGGAAAACAAATCATTCCATATTTTTGCAAAAGAGCAAAATAAATTTCTCATTAATATCTTGTGTGTTCTGAACGGAAAAGAAAGATAAATAATAACTAATAACTTTTCAAACAAACATTTTCAAAAGTTAGAAACATCCAAATGAAGACAACCATCAGCTGCAAATTTTTTTTTTTTGGGATACTTTTTGAAACGAGGCAAATTGCTATAATGTGGAGATTCAGGAGAATTAGATTTTATCTGTGCAGCCTACAGCTTCTATTTAATAAACATGTCAAACAGACAGAGCGACATAAGGTCAAAGGGGAAAACTGAAGCATAAGGAATGAGCATGACAGTCTATTAACTCTAATGAAATAACAGTGCAGGCCTGTGGGAAAATATCTTTCATCTGTAAGTTTTCTTTATTTCATATCTTCTAGTCTGTGTGGACTATATATACATAAAACTAAGTGTGCTAGAGTTAGGTTTTAACAATCAAAATTCAGCACAGAAAAATGGAATTTTTTAATTTAAAAAAAATCAGCAATGGGTATCTTCCATCTCTATATTTAATACCCCCAATTAGTTATACTTTTAAACTTCAAAGCATAATAGAGTAGCTACTTGCTACTTTACATCATGCAGTGATATGTTTTTAGGTCCAGCCCTTATTTAATTAGTCATGTCCACGCATGCTGTGACCTAATGCTCTGTGTTTAACCTTCTCTGATAACAACAGGCCAAGGGGCACATGAGTTTGTGTATAAAAGTTAAACTAATTTTTCAAGGAAACTATGCTTCCTCTTTAGCCAGAATTAATAGTAGTTCAGTGTCCTGTGTTGTTTCTCATTACCATCTTTTAATTGTTTAGACTGTCAAGTTAAATGACGTACACACCCTTGAGCCAGGGGATTATCTATGCTGATATAAATTCATTCTGTGCCAGAAGTGGACCTCTTCTTTTAATCAGAAAACTGTTCTATGGTCTTACTGTTACATAGTAAAACTATTCCTGGGAGCTAGTAATCATCAGGCAGCACACAAACTATGTTTTCTTTCTTTCCTGCCTAGTAGTCTGCTACAGTTCTTAAGGGTCAGGAGGGACAACAACAGGTTTCAGGTGTGTCCTGCCTTTTTAACATTAAAGAAATAGTAACATTAATAGATGAAGACAAGTAGTTATTAAGGGCTAGTCTACACTTAAAACTTACAGCGACACAGCCGTATTGGTGCAGCTGTGCCGCTATAAGAGCGTTTGTGTAGCTGTATTATGTCGACAGGAGAGCATCTCCTGCCTACATACCACTGTCCAGAAAAATTTCTCTCTCAGGGGTGTGTTTTTTTTCACACCCCTGACAAAAAGTTTGCTGGCATAAGTGCTAGTGTAGACAAGGCTTTAAAATGGAACAGTGATTCTGTCCCTCAAAACAATACTACGGCCTAGGGTGACCAGATAGCAAGTGTGAAAAATCAGGATGGGAGTGGGGGGTAATAGGCACCTATGTAAGAAAAAGCCCTGAATATCAGGGCTGTACCTATAAAATTGCGACATGTGGTCATCATACTACGGCCCCAGTTCAGCAAAGCAGTAAGCAAATGCTTTACTGAATTGAAGCCTATGTCAGATTTACATAGTTGGTAATTGCTATATTTAATACAATCAGTTCTATAACATATGGCTCTACAAAGCAGAAATGAACATGGTTATATCAAATGGAGGACTTGTGATACAATGTAAATGTGGTTACAGATGCCCAGATACAATGGCAATGAGTAGACCAGTGGTTCTCAACGTATTTACCATTGTGGGACACATATGCAGCTCTCTCTGTGTTATGTAGGGCGCACACAAACAATATATATACTACCTGTATGGCCCTGAGGATATCACATGGGCCACAGCTGTGTGCTCATTGGGCCGCAAGTGGGCCATGGGTTAAGAACCACTGGGGTAGACATATACATACAACACTGTGTGTCTTTAATTCATTTTGTAGCAAACCTACATATTCTCATATGATGTTAGGAAGCAAACATTTTTAAAAAGTATAGTGAAATCACTGGGGCAGATGTTCAGCTGGTGCATATCCTCAGAGCTCCATGAATTAAAGCTCAGGGAAATTACAGTTGAGGATGTGCCCCTTGATGTATAACCATAATGTTTACAGCAACAGATAAATGTATGTTTCCAGCAGTAAAAACCAGAGAACATAATGTAGAAGAGAACTAACTACTTGAAAAAAACACAGGTCAGTTAATCGTGCACATAGATGCAAGACTGACATGTGAAATAACCTCTATTTTTTGGAAATATGGCTCCACAGAAGACTGGCCTTGATCCTGCAATTGGATCCATGTGCGTGAAGGAGTCTTCCTGTACAGACCTAGTTGTTAGATCAGGCTATTAGATGTACTAAAACTTCAATAATCAAGAAATGGGAGGCAAGGGCAACTTTTCCTGCATTCTTCACTCAGACAAAACGGCTGATTTCAGCACAGGGCAGGAATGATCCCATGATGTACGATATGATTGGCCAAATGTATCCATAATACATTGAATGACATAAAAATGTCATGTGATGTACTGCATGAGATTGGTGATAGTAAATAAGTTTTGACAAAAGCAATGTTATTTGAAATTTTGCTTCACATTAATAAAAACAACTTTTACTCATTTATTGCTGGAATATTTTAATATTCGTTTTTTCCCCTAAAGTGGAAAAGTTATTAATTTGCATTATGGACTAATTGCCAGACAAATTTCTTCTTCCTTTTTTTAATGAAACCAATAAAATTGTTCTCCTATAAAAATGGACTATTTTTGCAGCTTGCATAAGTAAAAAAATGGGCAACATGTCTTTTATTTTAGAAAATTAAAATTTCAAGAGATTTTTTTTGGTGCAAAACTTGAATGTTTGTCTGAGGAATTTTAAAATATATTAATTTTCTGGCTGAGTTGCACCATTTTAAATTCAAGTAAGTGGCAAGTTAACTTAAACACAGTGTGATCTAGGGATGCAGCCATCAGCTCAAGGCACCTAAGCTGCTCACAATACAGTTATCACACAAGTAAACCATTTCCCATTCCAAAAAGAGAAAAAACAGCAGTTTGTTGACCTGGGCACAGAAAGTTTGAAAGCTCGTAACACAGGAGATTAGACTTGATATATAAAATATTGGTCACCCTCCAAATCAGTGGGGGAAAAAAAGGTAATGTTACATATTCAGTTTAGTTTGTGTATTCTGTATGTCTGCCTTTTAACAAAAAAAAAGAGACTGCATTTATTGTTAGTTATAGTTAGACAATGGAAGTAACATTAACAAATAGCAATTCTGTGCGTGCAGAAATAAGACCAAAGAGTATTTATTTCATTTGTGTCTGTTCCTCAAGTTAATTTTAAATACTGTACAATCATGCATTTGAAGAGAATGCTTGTGGCTAAATTAAAACAAAATGTACACAACAGCATACACTCTAATGTTAAAAGCACAAGTTAAAAAAGCAAAAACTGTTACCTGAAAAGCTGGCAGATCAAGAACTGCAAAGCTATTGAAGAAGCGTAAACTCTGAATAGCAACCTGGATTGTGTTCTCTGTATAACTCTCTTTAGGACTTGCCGTGTTTGGGTCTGAGATTGTGCCATGAAAAAGAATACAATACAGCATATGCAAGACTCCAACTAGATCTGTAGTCTGAAGAACTGCAGTTAGTCCTGTGGGATCCTGATGTGTATTGTCAAATATAGTCCAAGACCTGCCAAAGAAACATTAAACTGTCTAAAATGAAAACTACCACAGGAGCTAACATTTTTAATATGTCAAATGGAAGAAAACAAGTGAATTCTTAAACATGAAAAAATCTGATGTCTACAGTATGTCCCAAAACCATAATATTTCCACAAAATGTTTGACAATATACACTAATTTATACATGAAGTCTCTCTATGTAATTATACACCTATCTTTCAGTATCTTTCTCCAAAGACACTGATCTCTGATTCCACACTTAGGTTTATGCTGCCAGTGTGACACCAAGTAAGAACTCCATAGCTTTAAAGTTATGAGCACTTGGACCACTCTGGGTAGCTCCTTGCACACCTCTCATACATGTATTTAGCCTACACCAATTATATTACAATTTAAAGTCCAAATATAGTCTAATATATACAAATTATACTCCAGGTTAATTTCTTTATGACAGTGGCTGGCAGAGGTGGAGAAGAAGCTCTTTGGAAGCTCTGGTTGGAACAAATTGATACATTAAATAGCAACAAGATACCAGGACCAGATAATATTCATCAGAGAATTCTGAAGGAATTAAGAATGAAATGGCTGAGTTGCTAACAAAAATATACAGCCTCTTATTAAAATCAGCATCTATGCTAGAAGACTGCAGGGTAGCAAAACCTCAGGAAAAAGGACAAACCAGTACAGTTCGTGTAAAGAAAAACCACGTGTCCTCAATCTACCAGAATCTCTCGTGTATGCAAACTATCTATGGCTAAAGGAAAACTGAGATTTAATGAATCTGAACTTTTAAAAAGCCTTTGACATAGCCCCTCACAAGGCTCTACTGAGGAAATCATAGTCTTGGAGTGAAAGTTCTGTATGACAAAGAGAAGGAAACAGAGAATAGGAATAAATGGTCAATTTTCAATAGGGCAAATGGCTAACAGTGGGTTTCCTCATTGATCTGTGCCAGAACTGGTGTTGTAACAGATATTTATTAATAATCTGGAAAAGGGGGTGAAACGGTGAAATGATCAAATCTGCAGGTGACAGAAAATTATTTAGGACAGTCATTTTTAGAGAAGACTATGAAAACTACAGAAGAGACCTAATGGACAGCAGGATGACAGATGCAATTAAACACTGACAAATATAAGGTAATGCACATTGGAAGAGTTTATTGGAACTACTTAGAAACATCACAGGGTTTTAAATTTAACCACTAAGGAAAAGTAGTGAGCCTTGTACTGAGAGAGCTCAGTGACAACCTCTGCTTAATGTGCAGTGGCAGTCAAAACAACAATCCAATGCTAAGATGTAATAACAAATAGTACTTAAAATATGTAATTATAAAAACTATAGCAGGCCTTTACCTCAGATACTGTGGTCAGTTCTGGACACCTCATCAAAAAAAAAAAAAAAAAAAAAGATACATAGATGGCGATCTAAATGATAGATGCATGGAAGACTTCCATATTAAAAGAGATTGAAAAGATTAGGTCTGTTTAGTTTACACTAAAAGACGACGTACAAGAGATATATAAAATAATGAATGGTATAGGAAACGTAAATTGAGGTAAGGGTAAATAAGTGTACCCTTACCCATCTCATAATAAAATAATAAAAAAAAAAATTTCAGTTAACTTACAAAAGGAAATACATTTTGACACAACAAACAGGTAACCCATGGAACACATTGCCATAAGATATACAAGAACTCAGAAGGATTTAAAAAGGATTAGATATTTATAGGGATGAGAATGTCAGGAACTTCCCTTTGGACAGATTTTCATACTTGTCCATTAAGGGGATTCTAGAACCTTCATTAGAAGCATCTGGTACTTACTGTCAAAAACAGGATACCAGACTACAGGGACCACTGGTCTGACCTGGTATTGTGATTCCTTTGTCCTTAGGAGACTGCCAACAGGGAGTGTCAGATAGTAACAACTAAGATTAGTTTTTGTGATGTGGACATTTGTCTACTAACAAGTGGATTGAAACTATTATCTGATTTGTATGTGCCTCTGAACAACTGTTAGTCTTTTGGTCACCACCATCTTGTGCTGGTGCTTAATTGTTTACTAGTGAAGAATAGAAGTGAATGAGAAAGCACGAGGTTACAAACGTCATATCAATGTGAGTTTGTGTTTAATAGAAAACTATTGTCCCTGGGATAGAAAAGATGACTCCGAATTGTTCACAAGTGCCTCCTGCCTTCACTTTTGGGCTTTTTCAATGTACCTGTATAACTTTACTTGTGAAATCAACTCCTATACATTGGACCCTTACTGTGGGATCTCAAAGCACACAGAGTGAAATACTGAGCTTACTAACATAACTGTTTTTAATCTTATTAGATGGATGTCACCTGCCACTCATTTTCCTAAGAACCATATGGCAGGATGTGAATATAATTAGCAACACAAACTCAAGACAACAGAATAAAGCAGAGCTGGTAGCTGCAGAAAATGTGGGTGAATTATAGTATTACTAAGCACAACTAAATCATGGTGAGTTCTTCAGATTCTTTGGCAAAGACAATTTGTCATTGGAAAACATATACAATATGATTATGGTTTTAGAAGTAGAATAGCTTATTATTGTAATTTGTTATGTTAATTCAAATGTTAAGAATCCGTATTTAACCCACCTGCTTAATCCATTTTAGTTATTCTAGATTATTTTTTATGCATCTTTCTATGACTGATTAATATACATTAATCTATTGAAAACACAAAAACAAACAATTAACACTTAGCCAGGGTCCCAAACATAAAGAATACAGTTCCCTTGCAGCTTTCTGGGGAGCAAGTATATAAACTAATGCTATTTTTCCTTTTAGTCAGTCAGTCCTGGCAAGATTTTCTAGAATCTGTAAGGTGCATAGGTAATACTATGAGAGAGGTAATAGCTAGAGAGAGAGAAAAAGCAATTGAGCGGCAGTAGGTAAGTGGCATATACACAGCTATAACACTAAACTTTACAGGTGGGTTAAAATTGGGATGTAGTATAACTATTCGCACCACCCCACTGACTCAACGAGGGACATTTCACTATTATGGATTTATCTGCTTCCCCTTAACCGCACCCCATGTAACCCTTATAACATGTGATGTTCCCTAATTACTGTTCTGCTCAATTAACTGTGAAACCTATCACTACATCCCATCCAGGTTATGCTTCTGTTGCACTCCCTGACCCCCTTCTAAACTCTGTACCCACTAATAACCTGTCCCTTCTGCCTGAATGTTCAATGCTCTTTCGTTTAGACTCTGTACCTTCTCATTTTGAAACATTATCTTTGACAATGTCCCTTTAAGCATACCCACAATAAAATGCATATTCTGTACTGTTGTAGTATAGATCAGTACTTCAATATATTGGATACAGGTTATATTATATAGCTATAATATAGTATACTGGAAATGGATCTTTTGAATACAAAATGGGATTTTAGTTGCTAGTAGTTTATTGCTTTGACCTTGGCATATATTTTTGCAAATTTTAGGGGGAAAATGCTAAGTTTGGTTGGGCAGCGAAGTCGGGTGCAGTGATAGTGAGTGATGATAGATTATAGTGCTGGAGGCTGGCCAACAGAAATAGTTGGATCCCTTGCGTGTTTATTTCCAGATATTCTAACTTTTGAGTTATTTTTAAAGATGTAGAATTTTTGCGTAGAAACTATAATGTCTGATGTTAACTGGCCTCTACTGAAACACAATCTTTGCAGTAACCCTTTGTTTTAGTGATAAATTTTGGGCTGTGAACAAGCACCAGAGGTTATATCAGGTAGATGTGGTAGGTCCACAGGAGGATTCTCTCCTTTACCACATCTTATGATACGCATCAAAGTGGAGCTCATCTCATGCATACTTGAGCAAGTCCAGAGGATGAGTGAGTGGGCAGTTACACCTTGGTCTGATATGGGGGAGTGGACAGTGAAAAGGAATGCTGAGGGAGGTTTTTTTTCGATGTTCAAAACTTCAAGTAATTAAAATCTAGAAAATGTTACATGTTTTAAAATTTAACATCGATAAAAGACTCTGGCCCAGATTCTCCATTTAAAACAACACAAAATGAATGGAAAGTGGGTGTAAATTACTACCCTTCTGATTTAGTAGCATTTTGCAACTAGGTTGCCCTGGTGCAAATAACTTGGCAAGACATAGGCCAACAGAGGATCTGGCCCCCTCCCTTGTGCAGCTGATGGGGTAGCTCTGCAACCCAAAGCTCTGTAGCGCTCTCTGCTATGCCCTACCCTTGGCATGAGCCATATGCTGGGGCCTGAAAGAGGCCTGTGCAGGACAGTCCATGATTGTCTTCCACAGTCTCTAAATCAGGGGAATTCTTCCCCAGTCAGATAAGGGGTTGTGAGGGGATTTTACAGTCTCTGTATGTTGCTACAACAGCATGCTCAGGCTGCAGTGGGAGGCAGAACCCCTCTCTAGAACATGTATCTCCTTTTCTAATTGTTTGTAGCATGGACTGAGATGTGGCATGTGAAATTTTAGGGGAATTGTTCAGGTGTAGAGTCTGAGCTCTGGGTTTATAACAGAAAGAAAACTTTAACTGTAATACAGCCATACGATACATTGAGCAGCTACTGCTGATCACCAGTAGCAGGCTGCTTTACACCAACAGGTTGATGACTCTCTTGAGAGTCTATCCCACAGATTCTGCCCTTATGATAGGCTGACTGCAGAAAGCTCAGCATGATACAGAAGCCAAAAATTTATGTCTGCGGCTAGCACTTGTGCTGCGAAACCTGTAAGGAAGTTTTCATAAAGGAGTTCATGCAGATGAGTTGGCCACCTCCTGCACTCTGGTAGTTCCAAGTCTCAGGACAGTCTCTCTCTCCAATGGGAGCTGTGCAGCCTGAAGGACTCACTAGACCCTAGCTTTGGGATGACTTCCCAGTGTGGCCTTTGATAGAGAGATGGACTGATTTTGCCTTCCAGGTGATCTCAGGGTTAGGTCAGATGACATTTTTCTTCATTGCCCTACCTGATTTCTGAAACTGCCAAATAGGGAGTCTTGCTTAGTATTTTTAATCCTTAAATATGATTTCTTAGCTGACTGAAGTCGAGTCAGCCAGGGAAGGAAATGTAGCCCACCCTGTGCAGTAACTGTAATTCTAAGATGTGTCCCCCTAGCGGTGCTCCACTTGAGGTGCCCAAGTGCCTCTTGAACGCTTGATGAGAGATTTTTAGCTATCAGAGCTTGTTTGGCCTGGGTCATGCACTCATCCTGACATACAGAGGTATGCGGGTGAACTGCCCTCAGTTCCTTCTCTACTCAGTCATCTCCTAGGGAACAACTGAAGTAGAGGGGAAGGAGTGGAGGTGGTGGAGCACCCATAGAGGGACACACCTCAAAAAAAAACTACAGATACTGCACAGGGTGAGTGACATTTCCTCCTTCTTCAAGTAGCGCCTCTACATAGGTACTCCACTTCAGGTGACTTCTGAGCAGTATCCCTAGGAGAAGGAGGGAGCGTCAGAACTGGATTCAGAACTGAAAGTAGTACAGCAAAGCCAAGTGTAGCATCAGATCTAATGGCATGAAGCAGGGAGTAATGCTTTGAAAATGTATGTATTGAAGACCAGATAGCAGCTCTACATATCTCAGATACTGGGATGTGATTAAAAAATGCAGCAAATGGCGCTTGTGATCTGGCTGTATGCATGGTATAACTGATTAAGTTATATTTGGCCAGGACTGCCTGGTAGTTTGTGATCTGAAACTGCAGGGTTGTGGATGAGTAAGACTTTTGTCCAAAGAGATCTAGTTGCTTTTGGTTCTTGTCACAGAAGTGGTTCTCCAAAAATGCTGTCTCCGCCGTTTATTCAAAGCATCCACCACAAGACAGTTAGTTGGGGTATGGGAAAATAAACAGTCCGAGTCCTTAGGTAGTATATAGTACTTCTTGTCTGCTCTTTTGTATATTGGTGGTACAGTGGCTAGTGTCTGCCATACCGTCTTAGCCACATCCAGGATAGCCTCATTAACAGACAGCACCACTCTGGAAGGTGTTGATGACGGAAAAATATTTAGTAGCCTGTGCTGCTGATTTTTGACCTCCTCCAGAGGGATCTGCAGAATGTCAGCAAGCCTTCTAATGAGGTCCTGGAATTACCTGAAGTTGTCAGTGTTGGAAAGAGGAGGCAGTATAACTGCCTCATCCAGTGACAACGATTAAATGGGAGTCTAAGGATGACTTCCTCATCTGCCCTAGCCTCCAGCTCCTCAAACGTCTCCTCCTGTCATGAAAAGGTAGAGGGAGGATGTGAAACCCCAGTCTCCCTATGGAATGGTACTGGTGGTCTTCTGAATTGCTGCTATAGGCAGCCTGGGGTCCCAATATAGCCACTGTGGGGGTCAATAAGGGAATGGGAGGTAGTACACAGAGTTGATCCTTGACAAGCCTCAAAGTACTCCCTGTGCAAGGGCAGATTCCCAATAGGAAACCCCTAACAGAAATCAAAGAGACGGACCAGGAGTCTTCTTCCTTCAATCCTCCCATTGCAGGGGGAAGGAAGGGGAGAGGTTGGGTGGGAAAGGAGGAAGGCAGGAAACAAGAATGGAGGAGAGTCCTGTGCCATGGAGTGCCGACTCAGAGACCAAGGTTTTGGTACAATGAACTGCTTGCTACCTGAAGCAACGGGGACTGTGGTTCATCCAAGAGAGAGAGATCCCTTGGGTATCTGAACACCTGGAGTACCAAAAGGATCCTGGTACACACACCATATCTAAAGTTACTGTGTCTGGAGCAAATGGTACCAGTAATGATGAGGATACCACAAGGTTTGTCAAACACTGATGCTTGTTCTGTACCGAGGGTACCACTGTACAGGCACCCCCAGCTGAGCTGCTTTCATTGGTACTGATGGTTGGGTTTAGGTGCATGATGGCACCAATGGCTGAATGGGATGCTACAGTGCTGATGACAGGGCTGAGCTCGATGATACCCTGTGCATAATCCCCTTACTAGCGCAGTGTATGGCACCCTATCGGAGTTGTACTCTCTCTCCTTGGAGCTCTGGATCTTCATGGGCCTACCAGTACTGGAGGAAGAATCTGTGGCCTCAACGGTACCATCAGAGACCACGGATCATGATGGGACCTTGTCTTTTTTGGAGCTGGCTCCTTAGATATACTCTGTTCTCCTCTTTTTGGAAGTTTTCCCAGTGGTCCAAAGGCTTTCCTTTCTTAGGAGAAGTGTGCCCTGAGGTTGATGGAATGCAGGATCTGTCTGGGAAAATATGTAAGTAGGGGTTGTCTCCTGATCTGGCTGAGTGTGTGTTTGCTGGGATGTTCCAACACCAATAGTATGAGTTTATTTCCCTGTTCCTTCTAGCCCTGGACTTAAGGGTTAAACAAATGGAGTGCTGTGGGACTCCCCTAGGCAATGGACACACTGGGGTATTTGTGGATCACTGCTATAGTCTCCTGGTGTGCAAGGGTGGCAATGTTTGAAGCCTGACAAGCCAGGCATACCCTGCCGGAAGAGCACAAAACTCCCAGGACAAAAGAGAGGGAAAACAGTCCTCCCACCTAAACTAACAACTACACAACACTAACAACAACACTAAATTAACTTTGATTGAAAAAGGATAAAAAGAAAGGCTGAGAGTGCTCTAGGCAAAGATACTAGTGTTCTGTCTTGGACCAAGGTGGAAGAGAAGGAACAGAGGGCCATTTGCCCGTGCAACCCTATATATCCTCAGTGTCCACCATGAGGAAGCATAGTGTGCACATGAAGCCCTGCTAGCTAGAAATCTCTGATCACTGGCTCAAGAGGTGCATGCTAACCTCAAGTGGAGCACCCATAGGGACACTACTCAAAGAACGTGCCCCCACACTAGCACATCAGGGGCCCCATCTAGCATATTCAGTAAGGCCCCTAATGTCATTCCCTTAAGTCTGACTGTTGTACAGCAGGAAGTCTAAGCTTCTACCACTGTGAAGAGGCCAAATGTAAAATTCCTAATGCAGCATTCAGCAGCTGTTAGAGGGGGTTACTGTACTTCCCCTTGGAACTGAAATTCACGCCTGCAGCTGTACAGCTAAAGCATTCCTAAAGCTTATTTTGTACTTGATCAATTTATAAGACAGAGAATAATGTAGCTGCTGACCTCGCAAAGGAAATACCCACAGTTATTTTCCAGTTCATAACTATTCTGTAGCAATGATAATGTTGGAATTCTGGGAGTGTATTCAAAACAATACGTCTGTGTGCAGTATGTCATTGTATAACATCATTTGCAAGCTATTTTTAAAAGAAATGTCCTCTTTATGTCTTAAATTTCCCCTTTCCTCCAGATTCAAAGGATCCCACCACAGGAGAATTAGTGTACTTCTCTAGTGGAGGAAACATTAGGAACTAGAGCAGAGGGAAGAATCTCCAGAAACTGCGTTTCTGGAGAAACACAAGATCTGTGTGGGCCCTATGGTGGCTCTGAGAAATCATGCTTTAGGTGATGGGCAGGGCGCAGCCTGCGGATCCACTGCTCGAAAGATTCTCTGTGTCTTGGGAGTAGAGGGAAAGAGGAAGCAGAGGGAGATGCAAGGGCCATGCATGTTATTCCAACCGTAGGCTGGAGTAGTGGCTTCAAATTGGCTCCACTCCTGCTCCCTGGCCCCCCAGGAGTCCTCTCCCACTTGAAATTCCCTAGTGTCCAGCTGAAATACTTGTACTGGCAACTGGAGGCAGGATTTGGGCTGCATGGATGACTTGATTAATGATCTTTTAGTTATTTAAATTTGCCTGATTGCTCAGAATAACCACTGATGTTCTTAGTTTATCAGATCGTATGTGTGAAGAATGGTTTTCTCTGAAATTGCTGTAAGAAGACAAAGCTTATTTTAATGCTCATCTATTAGTAGTGTTTCCATGGCTGTTGTTATTGAAAATAGGCCTAAATTACAAAATATTTTTCCTCTAGCTCCAGGATTTTAGTGCCCCAGCCCTTCTCACATTTAGTTGACCTATCTTGCGCAAAGTACACACAAGGCTGCACAATCGCATTGTAAAATCTTTGAAAGCAAACAACCAGCTATTCACATGAAATGCAGTAAGAACAAAAAGAAGCAAACTGCGTCTATTTACCTATAGGTATCATCTGCAGTGTTACACAAACTCCAGTTCGCTATTGTCAATTGGCATTCAACTACTTCCATTAGGGCAATAAGAGTTAGAGGTCAGCCACTTGCAGAGACTTGACTAGAGACTAATGTGTTTGAGTTTATTGTACAGGTTCCAAAATGGGGCCTATGTTTGTTTAATACCAACTGACTTTAATAACCAACTGAGAGTCCTAATAATCTGCTAAAGAAATCCTGCCATAAACAGAGTTTCAAAAAGCTACTAGTGTTGAATTCTTTGAAAATGTAATTTATCACACTGAAAGCTTTACCAACAGCCAAGTTGAAATAAAGCAAAAACAATGATGAAAATGCTAATTTGTTGCCACCTACCTGCTATAAAAAAAAATGAAACAAACATTTTAGTCTAATTGCAACTAGAAAATCCCCTCTATTTCTTCTTATGAAGAGGATAAAAGGAGTAGAAAACCTACTTGTTAGGGCTCAAATTTTGTTTGGGGGAGGGCAGTTATTTGATCAGCCAATATGACATCACTTCTCTTTTTCTCTGATTGTGAAATCCTTCTTCATAAACTCTTAACTTTGGGGCTTTTCAGGTGTTTTTCAAGTGAGTGTGGCTAAATGAAGTCAGGAGAGAGCAACTCTCTGTAGTATCATCTTCTTTCAAATCTGTCAGCATTATTATATTATGCAGCTACTTGCTCCATAACTTCCATCCCCCCATGGGGGCAGAGGTTGGCCCAAATGTGGACAAAGAACCAACTAGAGTATCGCTCCAAAGGAAATACTGATTCAGATAACTTTTGGGATGCTCCTGGATTGAGATGGCCATGCCCTCTGCTCACACCACGGTGTGGAAGCTTGCGGACTTTCTTGGCTTTCATGTGGAAAGGCAACATTTAGCCCAGACTGGCTAGATGAAGACTTTTACAACTTTGTTTGCAAGGAACTCCTTGCCTTTAAAATTGTATTTTTGTTGCCCAGTTAGTTATTCTGCAATAGAGTATATAGTTACTCAGACATGTTAATACTCAAGTCACTAAAATATTCTTTCCCTTTGTACCGAAGTATAGCATACTTGCTTTCACCTATTAACATTTCTTAATTTCATGATGTTTTAGCATTTTTAATGGTATAAAATGGAAGGCTGATCAGCTGAAAACTATTCATTACCAAAATATGAATACCATGTACACTGTCACACAGCAATTTTTGCTACTATTTGCAATGAGAAGATCGATCAATTTTACCTGAGGCTAATGTTAATTTATTTTAATCTCCCATCCCATTAATAGTTCCAAACAAATCCATATGATCAAGCTTATTTAGCTGGATACAATTCCTTTGCAATTTTGTACTACTGTGGAACAGTGAATCAATCAGAAATATACGTTAAAAGAAATCAGATGTAAAAGTGGTTAAAAAACACAAGCATTATTTTTTCACAGAAAAGACTGTACATTTTGCAACCACACCATAGGACATAACCGTGTAAAAAAAAGCCCCTCTATCTGCTGTGTTTGGCTCACAGAAAACTAATGTGGAACTGAAGGAACTGTTGGAAATGTTTATTTTTGATTTTGCCTGTAATACACATAATTTGTACATGAGCAGGCCACTGGCTCCTGTTGGTTTTAACTGTCAGTTATAATCACTTTAACCCTAGATGTTTACAATAGAAAAGTAAAAGACCTTATTCATACCAGCGGTGAGCTTTAAAGTGAAAAAAAATGTATATGCGATGAGGGAAAATAAAATACGAACTTTTGTATATGCTGCTTTGAGTGATTTTGTTCAACCTAGTAAAACAGTGAATCTCTTACATTTAAGAGGGTTTCAAAAATCTTTTGAATCTGTTTCAAATATTGAGAAGTCTAACAGCAAACTCAATGGTAACTGTCAAGCAACAGATTAAAGTTTTAAAAAGCACTTGGGCAGAACGTACAATTTTGCCATAGGTAATTTAGGTTTGAAGTTATTATGTAGAACAATGAAACAGCAGAAAATAAGGGTTCTGCAAACCAGCACAGCCTCTTTGAGGAAGAGTTATTTGTGGAAGTCATTGCATCTTTTCTTTCCTACTCACTAAAATTACAATACCCACCATTTTTTCACCACGGTATCAGTAACCAATATCCAATTTTGACAATATAATGTAGTACATACTACATCAGTTCTGAATAAAACTAATGCTGAACTTCAGAAATGAAAATGCAAGTAACTATGTGTCAGTTCCCAAACACAAGGCCAGATTCAGATTTTCTTATTCCCATTGAAGAGCACCTTATTCCACAAGTAGTCCCATACTTGTGAAAAAAAGGAACTTTTATTTTGCTTGTTTACTCTCTTTGGTTTTGGCCTTGTGCAACGTTCTCTTTGAATGTCCTGTTTAAAGGAGGTTCACTCCTTGTATAGGTCTGGAAGGGTGGTTATCATAATAATTTAGGGCAACTCTCTTAGCTTTCATTAGCATGAAAAAGCAGGTCAGTATTCGAACTGCAGCCACAGCTCTGAAAATGGTGGGTGTGTTATTTTTAATTTAAGAAACTCCAAGGATTCTGCACTAGTGTTGTGTGAATCTGGTACCTATTAGAACTCAGGCTCTGCCATAAGGGATCCATGAATGGCCACAGAATTTGGATTACTGGGAGAGATGCTTATAAAAATAAGTATTAATATAAAAATACTAATTATGTTCATACAACATGCTATTTATACTAATCTCATGATAGCATGTTTACAGGTTAACTACTATATCACTTGAAAAATTATTTGTCAATACTGAAATTTAGCTGCAGCATGATTACATGAACTTTTAATGCAGAATATATTGGTTTATATAATAATACTATTGATATTGTTGCTCTGTAGCACAAACAGTATAAAAGAACTATTTCTGCAAGCTTTTATTTATAGGAGAAAATTGTTTATATTTAAAAATATGAACTAGTCTAAAAAACAGCCATGAGTTTGTGTGGGGGATGCATTTTAATGTTTGTATACACACACGATTAATAGCAGTAGTTAAATAAAGAAGTAACTTTAAAAAAAAGTCTGAGGATATAACCTGTCTTTTCATGTTAGGATTTACAGTTAACAACACTGAGTTCTTTTCTTCTAAATTATTTCATTTGAATAGATACATAAAAATTAGGAGGTGAAAAAATAAATAAGCACATAATACTTTGATACCTGCTATAATTAACATAATAAAGATAGGCCTCACTTCACTGTACAGTATGTATACTCATGAACCCTTTTAGTTACTTCACTTCTAAGTAAGCTTTAGTTACTTGGACGTAGTTTACAGTACTTGCTAAATTTGCTGTCTTAGCAATGGAGAGCAGGACAACCAGTACTATAGCAAAATGCTTACATCTGATTGGCCATCCAGCAGCCAAAATAGGCATTATCTTAATTACTGTAATAAAACAGAAAAACCAGCCTACTTCCGTTGTATTTCTGTGATCTGACATTTGCTACTTTCCTGGACAAAATCCTATATATTTACTGTATAAAACTGTTATAGCTTGTAATTCACAGTCTACATTCATTAGTCACTGACAAGGATTTACACGCTATCCAGTTCTCTTTTGAAATAAGATTCAGTAACAGCAACACAGCTTCTGCATTGATGTCACAGAGTATTTTCACATTACATTAGCAAGGGAGCTTGTAAATAGTTCTCACATCAAGCAATGGCAGATATACTCTGTAAACTGACGCTCCAAGAAGCTTAATGATTTGAGTGTGGTTTATTTGCAATATCCTCCTTATGCATAACCAAATTTTATCATTGGGTCTGTGTTATTGTTAGTTTATTTTACATTCCTAAATGAGAACAAGATTTGGATACAACTAGCTCTTACAGTGTTCTACATTTGAAGAATTTCCTTCCTTTCCTTCGCATCAGTTATATAGTTCTTCATTAAGGGTTCATAGAGAATTACTAGTCTATGGCTATCTGATTTTTCATTGATTTTTAACACAAGCCTTGATCTTGCAAGTCCTTATGCAGTGCAGGGCATAGTATGACAAGTTGTTACATTCCAGTGAGACTGTAAGCAGAGGCTACTAATAGTTACAAATAAGTGTAAGCGTTAGCCATAGTTTTCTGCACAGAGCTACTGCTAAACTTCTTGTATACTCAGTCTTACTCACAGGTATTCAGGATAAAAAAAGGGGCAGGGAACATGGTTGATGAATGAGCACATCTGAGGAGGAATGGGCATGAGCATGTTCCTCGACATGCTGATGAAGAACTTGGCTCCATGTTTTCCTTCTTAGGACTAATTCCTGCTACTAGGAAGGAATAAGTTGAGGAAGAACAGCAATGTTTTTATTAATGCTGGATCAGGTTTTTCTGCAATTCCTGACCTGTTCATCATTTTCTATATTCTACTTACAGGCACAACGTCACACCTTTGCTGCGCAGAATTCAAGGCCTAAAAATACATCTTAACTTCTACAATTACAGTAAGTATTTGGAAACAGGGCCATCATCAGTGAACACTGCCAAAGCCTCCAAGAGGGGCACACTTTGCTTGGTCCCCAAGAACAGATTTATAAGCAAATAAAGCTGTTACTCAGTAAAAAGGAGACTCTTTAATAATCTGTTTTGTTTTAGGTTTTTAAAGCTAACTTGGTTTTCAACTCTGCTTATGGGTAGCTGGAGCAAAGAGAAAAGCAAGGTTAACTAGTAGATGATAATTAGAATGGCCAAAATTTTCAAACTCAAATGCCTTGAAGTAGGCTCCTAAATCTTTTGATGCCAAGTATAGAGACCCTCATTTTCAAAGTGCTGAGCACTAGCAAATCCTACTGAAGACAAAAGGAGATTCAGGTGCGTAGTACTTATATTTACCCACATAAATATGTACCTAGGAGTCTAACTTTAGGCACTTCAGTTCACAAATTTCATCCAATATATACTAAATTTTGTATTTTATAATTATAATTACTATATTAATTAACTATCGACAGGTTTGATCAATAGTTGCTTTTCAACTTCCATGAATAAGATAAACTGATCATGATTTTTCTAACAAGAATGCAGAGCGCATCTGAAAATCATATATAGTGTCAATGCAGTGTCTGATTTATCAAGAAAACAAAACTGCTGTATTTTATTTAGGACTGTACAATACAGCAGGGGAAAAAAATCTATTGTTTTAAAATCTGGGATGGAGATAGGAGCGTGTCCAAAAGCACCGCATAACAGACAGGCCATATTTACATTCTGAGACCAAGCTTGGCCTCAGACACTGATACATGATACACATAACTGAATCTGCAGTTTCCTTTGTAATTTAATTTAATTTATCATCCATATGAATTCTCCCATCAGGAAAGCAACAAAAGATTCCAGTAGTGAAGGACCTGGAGACTGTGAAAGAGGGATGCAAATAGGCAATACTGTAGGCCACGGGTGTAGTTTGGGGCAGGGTGGGATGGGTGTTGCCCTCCAAACTGCAAGCCTCGGGCTGGCACAGAATTTGCCTCCTCACACGCAGCCCCATTGGCATAACTGGAGCTGCCCTAGCCCAAATATAGCAGTCAAACTATGCCTCTGCTATAGGCTCACTTTTACTGCTCCCCATCTGTAGTGCCAAATTACCCTGACTGTACTGGAATTGTTGTTGTCATGCTAGATGGGGTGCAGTGGGGCAGGAATCAGGAATAAATGGGGGCTTCTCTGTATCTTGAAGTGTTTAAGCCAAGATTTGAGGACTTCAGTAACTCAGCCAGAAGTTATGAGCCTAATGCAGGAGTGGGTTGGTTAGGTTCTGTGGCCTGCAATGTGCAGGAGATCAGATTAAATTATCATGATTGGTGCCTTCTGGCCTTGAAGTCTATGAATCCATATAAATGGTGTGGACATTGCTCTGTGGAGCAGACCTCCTTGAAGGTTCCCCGTATCCCAGCACACAGAATGATTGTGTGAATCTGACATGTTGGAGAGGACTCTGTAAATTTGTTGTTGTGTGGATCGTTTCTCCATGGATTTGGGGGAGGGCACACTATAGCTGTAGATGGTACAATAACTGGAAAAGACTTTCCTGGCACTCTGTGGACCATTGCATACCTCCCAAAAAAACATTCTACACACCGCCGAAAAAAGCAGGCTATGTAGAGTAGACATACCTATAGTATGACATGAGGACAACGGCAGTCTCCCAGGTAAGAAGTTCCCAACCCATTCCCATTGATTTCTATCGTGTAAGAGATCAGACCATAGTACCTAATCATTAGAAGAGATCTTACAGTTGAGACAATTATTAATGTTTTCAACAGCTGATCTTTTATACGTAGCACAGGGTGTTTTGGAAAGCATGATATCACATCCACTGCAAAACTTAAATTAAAAAAATCAATCAAACATTTATGAGCCAATATCAAAATATTAACATTTGAAAGGTAGATCAATTTCAAAGTTAAATCATTTTTAAGACCCTGCCAATAAGTAAAAAAAAAAGAATCACTCTTTCTTTATAATGTATGTTTATATCATATGTTCAGAATGGATTCCTTCATTTCAATAACTAAACTTTTATGGTGCTAAAATTAAGACTACTCAAATTTATGTTACTAAATTAGTGAGAGTGTCCTTTATTGTATCTAACTGTACAATGTCTACCATGGGAATACAATCTGTAATCTTTGTTTTTATATCCCAAAGTTAAACTTTTACTGTATATGAATCACACATTTCAGCTAACATCTCCTGTACAGATTCATATTAAGTTATTTGAGATTTTTCTCTATTTATTATCATTGTTGTGACAACTTGCCTACAACTGATCAAGTCCAGGTGTTTCACTGGACACATGGCGCTAGTGTCAGAAACAGAGGGGACAAGATTTATTTTATTTAAAAAGTGAAGGGAAATCTTTGCGTTACCACCAAGCTCCTGATGCAGAACTGGAACACAGCTATTGAACCGGCCCTGTTGTGGGTAGAAGCCAAATAACTGCTTTCCCTCAACTATTAGCAATCTCATTAATAAGTTAAAAGCAGGGTAGATTAAACTTGTACAACTGGCCATTTCACAGCACATCAACGCCAGCTGCATGGCTGCAACCTCAACATTGTCTATCAAATTTAAGAAGGTGTTTCAAGGGATAATTATCCAAATAAATCAAAGTCTGCAAGCCGCTAGGCCTTCAGTCATTGCAGGATTTGCATGCACTCTGGGAAATGTCTGAGTTGCCCTCATGTTACAGATGGAAAGACTAAGGCGGAAAGGTTTACTGACTTCAGGAAGACTGCACAAGAAGTCAGTGTCAGTGCTGGGATGAGAAAGCCGGAGGCCCTTGCACAGTTTAGTTTTTTCTCCAACAGACCATGCCTATCAACCTATTGAACTGTCTTTGTTGTGGGGAGAAGCCATGTAGGCTGCTCTCCCCCATATATTAGCAATCTCAGTAGCAAGTTAAAATTATTCCAGGGTAGATTAAACTTGTGCAACTGGCAATTTCACAGCAGATCATAACAGATCCCCCTGAACTTGGCTGCATTAAGGGATCACAAGTTTTCATGGATGAACTGCTCTTTATTTCTTCAGTGTATCAGGCACACATTGGCTTTTCTACTACTTCAGCTATTCATGTCTTGTCTTGTGACCTACTGTGTTTAATAAAGAAATATATTTTTCCCTTGGTAAACATGCAATTTCCATTAGCAGTAAGTAGTGGGAATTAACTGTATGCACTGGAGGGGAGGGAATAATTATTGTGGTCTTTATATGGAAGCTTCTGTCATTCATGTTACAGTCCTTTTATGCCATTGTTGCAGCCATGATAATAGCTTTTTACAATTATATCTCTACTGTCAAAACCTCTCTCAACACTCCAGTGTCATACTGGTAGCATTTATGCATTTTTCCAGTAGTAATCTGAAATTAATTTAGACAGATAATCCTACTTCAATGTGTGCAGATCTGGGGTGTGCTTCTTGTTCACTCTTATTCTGTTTATCAAGATGGTACTTCAGCATTTACAGCAGTATTTGAGCATCAAAAACAGTGGAAACAGAATGAGTAAGTTATACTGTTCAAGTCCTATCACCATTTACCCTGAATCTAAGCAGTGTTTGTGAATTATTTACAGAGGTTGCTTCTGTGGCAGTAGATTGTACACTGTATATTGTATTATTGTACTGTACCAACTTTAACAGCTCAGCAAATATGAGGTTCATTTCTGTCCCCTTATCTGTGTTGAGTAGATCTTACTTTAAAGCCCACTGAAATCAATGAGGCTACTCGAGAAGTTAGATATTACCCACAATGGCAGAATCAGACTCTTGGTTCATTTCTTTAATGCAAGTGGACTGGGTGAAGAAAAAACATATATTTAAACTACCATTCCAACAGATTTCTATGTAACTTTTGATCAAGAGTGTAGGTTAACAGATTTCTCAAGGACAGTGGTTAAAAATCTGAAAACCCATCCTTTGTGTTCCCTTGTATGCTCAAATGAGCCATAGCCAATTTAAAATGCTCTGTCCATTCTGAGATAATCAACAGCATTGTCATCATATGAAAATAGAAAAATCACATAAACGTTGGGGTATTGTAGAAGCAGTGTTTATCTGCCCTGATGTTCTGGACCTGCTGCAAGGTACAGATTTTCTTGAAAGAGGTATTTGCAAAGCCCTCCACTACTTTGAGATTGGGGAAGGATAGGCCTGTTTTAGAAATTCCAAATAGTATGTCACTTATTCTTGTTGCTAGAATAATTTTTTTCTGCTAAGAGAAGAGTGATTCTTTAGTATCTATTTGACTTTTGGCAGTGCTGTGTTGGAATTGCAAAACAGCAACTTGGCAGCCTACAGGAGGCTAGAAGACAAATTTCTGTAAGTACAGATTGTGTTTGTGGATTCATATTTGCAGTTACAACCTTTTTTTTGGTCCTGGGATACCTTCTTATCAGAAATTACAGCTACCTAGAGCTTTGTTGCATATTTTGTGTTTTACTGACTCATGGGTTTTTTTCATTACTAATCTTATTTTCCCCTTTCAGCAATTAAGTTCCTGCTGCATCAGTGTTGGTTTCTTTTCCTTTTCCTCCTTATCTATGTTCGCATTCTATAGTTAATTTTCCCCCGTTTTATTAAAACAAATAACTGCAGGACATCAGTTAACAAGAATGTTTTAAAAATATTCTACAATGATAAAGGAAAACAAACATTTGCTCTTTTCATCACTCCCTTATAAAAGATTTAAGTATAACTTAAAATTGAATTGTCCAGTTTTTTTAATGTGTTTTTTATTTATTATGTGGCGAGTGTATTTATTTTCAAGTAAAATTCCCTATTCAAAACAGGGAAAGATGCCCTGTACAATCCTGACCCTTTAAAATTCCTCCTGTCCTCCAGAATGAATTTCACTGAATGAGTTTCTATAAAAAAATTACTCCCTTCTTACAGGTGGAATTTTAAAGGACAAAGACTGAATTAGACCATCAAGAAATAAATTACTTAACAGCTGAGTTTAGCGGCTAATAAAACATATCTTGAAATCCTCAGGACTGGACCCTTAAAATTACTAGTGATAAAACATTTACTATGATGATTGAATAAAGGATATAAAATTTGCAATTTTGGTAAATTACTTACTACTTGGATGGTTGCAGGCAACTGAATATAGGTATACAGTCAAAATGTGGATACAGTGAACTTTTGATACCAGCATCTTTACCAACCCTGGTTCAACTAAGAGTAGTTCTACTCTATAACTTCACCTCCAACGTTCAGTTCCGCATGAGAGGGGTGTGCTTGTGGCCACAAAGGTTGCTGCTTTTCAGATGCTTAAAGAAAAGGTGAAAGAGCAAATCAGATATGATAACAGCAAGAGCACTTACCTCCCATTGACAGCAAAACAGAACTGACACATTCCATGTAACACTGCTGTAGCACTTTGCAGAAAAGTAGCTATTTTTGAATTGTCATCAACAGGACCTTGGACCGAGAGGAAACAGCAGCATAACTTGTCTATCAATCCTATATTCACCACATAACTAGAAGTGGAGGGAAAAAACATTGCATTAAGAAATTGGCACCCTGCCAGTTTCAATGACTTTTTTTAGTATTATCATTATCAATGTCAAATTATACAAAAAGCAGGTTTTGAATTCACAAATATATGAACATAAAAGGTTAAATAACGTAGCTCAAGTTGCAATAATCTTAGATTTGGCCCTCTATAGCTATCAGAAGTTTCTGTTAAGAGATCTGTCTATCTTAAGGCAATTTCTATTATATTTTACCAGTAAGATGAATGAAAATGTTTATTTTACCATACTCTTAGCAGGACAGTGGAATTTTGCCATAGTTAAATGATTTATAATAATCTCTCTGTTTTTGCAGTAGTATGATTTTTTTAACATGAAGAGAAAAGCTTCCCAGAATACAACAACACAAGAATGAGATGATGTTATCCAGATGCAATCCTATTACAACATAAACCAGTAGTGACTACTGCATATTCTCTTTTTTTATAGACAACAACTAACTAACAAATAATTAGGTAACAGTTTCTACTGTTAGATGATTTTTTTATTGTGTTAGCTAAAACTCTTGTCCAAGCCCTGATCATCTCATCCCTGGTTACTGCAACCTCATTCTTTCTGGCTGCAGCTGCTGCCGTTTTGCCTCTTTCAACTCCATTCAAAGTGCTGCTCCCCAGATAGATCACCTTGCTCTCAACCCTCCCGCCCCCAAGAGTTGCAGGGCTAGAAGCCAGACTTTCAGCCAAAGTTCACCCTGCTGACAGACAGCTACTGGAAACAATATGAGAAATTATGAATAAAAATACATTGTGTGTAAAGTAGGAAGTCTAACTGTAGTATTAAAAGACCACTAAAAACTTTATTTAAGAAAAGACTGGATATTATTAATTACATTCACATGGACTGTTCAAGTAAATTTGTTTTGTGTGAATGTCCCACCCAATGTGAAAAGTGGTAAGTATTAGATTTCTGATATAAGCAATTCATCTGAAACATACAGGTCATAAACATGCTCTCCAATATTGGCTGGCTAAATCCAGGAAGACAGCTGGGGAATTAGATGTGTAAAATGCTAAGTGCAGGGTATCTCTGAGGAGCAGGAGGGAAAAGGGATGAACAGGAGATGAACTGAAGCTAATAATGATAAATGGTTATCAAAGACACACATTTTCAGGTCCATGTTATTCTTCCTTCTTCTCCAGGGGAATCTCTACATCCTTATTGGCAGTCTAAGGATTCCCTCCACCTCTCCCTTCGTTTACTCTCAACCTCGATGCAATGTGCTGTAAACTATCATACTTCTGACAGAGAAGAAATGGAGGAAACTCTTCCAAGTCTATCTGTGCCATTCCTTAATGGGCTTACTTCCGCAGGAATGAAGCATACATTTCCTTCCCTTTCTCTTTCATTTTAGTTAGATATTTTTCCCCTGGTAGCGTAATTCCAATATCTCTTCCCAGCCCAGCTCCTCTTGTGGTACACAGACTGCGTGGCAGTTAGTTGGTGGTGTTTATGCTGTGCATATTAACTTTCATAAAGTCGCAAATATTTTCACTGAAACTTTTTTTTAGTCAAACAACTTAGTTTAAACATCTCTAAAAAGAAACATGACAAAGTAACCAGGAGGTGAAAGATTCTCATTAATAATATTTAATTTGTCTTTTTGTGGCTAGTTTAAAACACGCCCTCTCCTTTTTCCTAATTGCACAATTACTCTGTCACCATGCCTTTCATTCCCCAGTTAGAACCAGATCCCTTAAAGTGCCCCAGGTGAAGAGCCTCCTCTGATTCTCATGTATCTCCTTAGCTCTGGAGTATGTTTCTGCTTGGCCCACTCCGTTTCAGATGTCAGTGCAGTACAAAATATCAATAAGCAGACCTCCCACCCTCTCATTCACACATGGGGAGAATACAACATCCTGAAATTTCACACTCTTTGAAAACCTGTTTGGGAAGAGGGCGGGGTTACATGTGAACAATAAAGTTTTAGAGGTCACTGGTATCTATGACAACTGTTTGTTTTGCCTTCCTCTTACAGCTGTCCTCTTAGATTTATATCAGCCAATATTATACCAGACTTTAAAAAGTTTTAAAATGCACTGATTATAAAATGTAAGTACAAGGAATTTAAGACTAAAAAAAGTACTTACTTTGCTTTTTTATGTTACCTGTGTCACACTTGTGCACCACCACAAGTATTCTACTCCTGTAGTGGCATAAAAATTTCATGATGATTTTTGTATATTTAGGAAATTATTTCATTTGCAAAACTGGTTCATAAACCAGCATTCTGCAAGAGAAATGTCAATTTCCTAACCTAGTTAAGACATTAAACTAATGAACAGTAAAGAATGAGAATGACATAAAATGGGCAGGTGGTGGGATTCTGTATTTAGTGCAGTAATTACTTTCTGTTGTTTAATTGCTAAAAATAGAAAGCCAAAGATCTGGGATAAGAAAAGAGAGAGGCAGCTGCATTAACCCTTTGAATGCTACATATGTGGTATACATTTAGTGGCCATAACATTTCTGGGGGACCTATATTACTTGTGGGAAACTTTAATAGTATAGTCTAATAGTACATCTAGGGTTTAAGGAGGCAGCATTACCCAGTGGATAGGACATTGGACAGGGAGTTAGAGAAAACTTGGTAAAGTTTACATACAACAGGAAGACCTTAGAGAAACTAAGGGCAGCTGGGAGCATGTCTGGGCTCAAGTGAGAGAGAATGGGTAGACTAGAAATGTGCTACACATATCTTCTCAAATAACCAATCTGTAGAAAATAACAAATCCAAAAAGAGTTGTAAAAAGAAAAAATAGTAATGAGAGATTTCAAGTACTTAGGATACACAAAATGAAGTCATATAGTCAAGAAGAACATATCTGAGTGATTTAGCCTATACAATCTTTATATAGAATTAACAAATGTAAATACTAGTACAGGTTGCATATAATCAACCTTTGGAATGCAGTGCCACAGAAGGTCATTGAGTTAAACACTGTGGCTGGATTTTATAAAGAGCTGGATAATTACATAAGTATTAACATCATTTGAAGCAATGTAGGCTAACATAATGACAAACAATTCTCATCCTTTAGGATGAGGGAAGATTTGCAGGAGTCAGAAAGGAATTTGCCCCTTTATGTTAAGCACTGCACAAGTGACTAGGTGCGTTTTGGATTTCTATGGCTCATCTCCATCATGAGAGATTAACTATTGCAGGAGATAATATTTCTGATTAAACAGCCCAATGGACTGATTTGACATGACAAATTCTATGTTCCTAAAAGGTAAAAGGAAAGGAGGAAGTAAGCAATTGGTGACTTCAGTCTGAGAAACATAAAAGGACAAAATCACTGATGTAAAGATGAGGAAACATCTTATGCCTTTAAGAGTGATATATAACATAAAGACTGAACTGAAATTAAAAAGGGGGGGGGTCAGTCTATTTAATCTATAATGTGTGTGAGAGAGCATGTATGCACGCACATATGTATGTTAACAAAGTATGTTAAAAGAACATTATTAAGGTTTCAAAGTCAAGTATTCAAAAATTTGGAAATGCCAGAATCCCACAGGTCTGGCTCTCGTCCCCTTTGCTTTCCACTCATGCAGCTTCTTCCTTCTCTCTGCCTACCCATCAGTTGAGAGGGTTTTGAGAGTACAGGAGAGATAGGTCCCCCTACTCTCTGTTCAGGTGCCCAGCTCTGTCACAGTCCACAGCAGCCACAGAGATGCAACTGCAGGGAATGTCCTGTTCAGTCCCCTGTAGCCCCAGGCTGGAGTATGCCCAGTGCATTTAAAAACTTCAGAGAATTAAGCTGCAAAGTTCTAGCAAGCTGCTCTAAACCATGGGCAGGTTATAGTTTTCAAAGGCACGTATTTGATAAAAACGTCACCCCCCTGCCAAATTTCAAGTCCCTGCATCAAAGCAAGGGGGCACCAGAACTTCACAAAGAAAAGATTGCCAGAATGTTTTAACATGGTCAAAACAACGGTATTTTCCCCACACCACTTTCTCAGAGACGTCTGAACCATCTGAACTGAAACTTTCCGAAACAATTCACCATGTGGCAGATACCTGCTATGGAAAATTTCAGCCCAAATGGTTCAAGTATTTCAGAGTTATAAGCAATTGAAAAAAGGGTCTTATAATTGGGTGTGTCAGGCAATCTTAATGATAATAGGAGTTGCTACAAGCTATACCTACAATATGGTTTGTGTATGTATATTTATATATACAGTCCCACCCCACACTGATATGTATGTGGATATATATGTCCATATGCTTGCTTTAGCACATGGAATTATGAGATAAAAAGGGAAATGATTGTTGAAATTAAATAGCATAAAACAACTGATGGAAAGTAAATGAAAAACAAGGGGAAAGTGCAGAAAGATAAATTATTATGGACTCAAATGTTGTGTGTGCCATCCAGCAATAAATACACTGGAAGTAAAAAAGGTAGTGTGGATGAACAAAGAAGTGCAAAGGTAAATTAAGGGTAAGAAAGAGTTATATTATGAAGTATTATATAAAATATGAGTTGTAGAGAAAGTCTGCAAAGAAGACACATCGAAGTACAGTGTACTAAAATTGTAAAAAGTACTGAAGAGAATGAAAATAAAATTGCATATGAACAGGTTAAGATAAATCACAATTTTTTCAAGTGCATAAGGAACAAAAGGTCAGTGCTGGAGACAGACAGGCTCTATGAAATGAAAAAAGTAATTTATTAACTGAAGAGGTAGATCTTACTAAAAAATTAAATGTATCCTTTGCCTCATGTGTTCACAAAAGAGGTTAAAACACAGATGCTCAGAACAGACAAATTCCCCAAGGGAGGAAAAAATATAAGAAGAAATCAGGGTCTCAGCAGAAGGGACCATGAAATTAGAAGATCTGTAGACTGCTAAAAAATCTAGGCCCACACAGTGTCTATTCCAGAAGAGAAAGAGATAGGGTACCCATTAGCAAATTGATCTGAAACCTCTATGGAAACATAAGAGGCACTGGATTGGGGGGAGGCTGATGTAACACTTAGATCTGAGAAAGAGATTTATGAAAATCTGGAAAACTACTAACCTGAGGGGGACATAATGAAACCAAAACCAGAGATTATCTAATGAGACATCAAGAATGTTATGGTTTAACTGAGGCTAGTCAATAGTTAGCATGGATTTTCAAAAAGATGATCACATCTGACATACCTCATAGAGTTAAAGAAGTAAGACGGAACTAAATAATGTCCTTAGCTTCCTCCAATACTATCTAATTATTAAGGGTCCAACCCTCTTTGTCCTTGACTCCCAATGAAATCAGTCAGAATTGAGAGTACTTGCCACTGGGCAGGACTGGGTCCTAAGAGAGCTTTTTATACAGTAACATACCAAAGACTAATCTGATAAGTCAGCAAGTTCACTAAGGAAGTGGCCTATCTGAGTGAGTAAAGAATTCCTTAGATATCGAAGATAAGAAATTGGGAATAACATCTCCCAAGATGGAAGGAGGTGACTGGTTGAGTGCAAAAAGAATTAATATTAGGACTAATTAGAAAACTTTATTTAATCTAGAAATTAATTTAATTTAGGAAATTTAGAAGAAAGAACAAACAGCATTGTGATGAAACTTGCTAATAATACTAAGTAAAAATGTGTGAGTCAATAGAAAGAAATAGTGCAGCATAGTTCATAATAACTTGGACAGATTGTGCGTGTGGATAGATAAGGAACTTCTGAAAGTGAATGTACATTAAGTATGAAGTGATGAGGGTAAAAACATAAAGGAAGAACAATATATTGCACTTTTAATGGTTGTATGTTCAATATTGAGAGAGATACACAGGGCAACACAGTGCTTTTGCCCAGTAAAAGAAAGGCAAATCCCAATGTATATTAAAAAACAAAAGCAACACTATCACTCTCTAAGGCCCGGTCTACACTTACCTTTGCAATTTGGCGGCTGGCGACAGGAGATACGCAAGTGACGTAAATCACTTGCGTATATCCCGTTGACTTTGCTGCATCTCCTCTGCGTGCCGTCCACACTGTGCTGCGTTGAATGGAACAGCAGTACTTCAACACAGCACTACGCCACTTACCAGGGTGGTTTTCCTGCGTTGCCTGCTGGATCAACTGAGCGGGTCTACACAGAGCGCTCATTCGATCCAGAGCAATCGATCTGATGGCAGCAAATTTGACCCATCCTAAGTCTTCTACTGTCTAATCTGTGTATGTTTTTATATTGTAAATTCTTTATAGCCAGGTACTGTCTTTATTTTGTGTTTTGTATACTGTGCACCACATTGTTGGGAATCAACAAATATTAAATAAAAATAACAGTAAGGATCCATACACAAAGTTGCTAACTCTGAACTGGAGGAACTTATACTGTGCAAAATTCTGGTCACCTTTATCTAAGAAAAAAGGAGAGGAAGAAAGACTAATCAACCAAATAATACAAGGACTCCCACTGACATAAAGGAAGCATGCATATGCAAAGGCACAATCTGGGCCATGTTTAATCCAACACAATTAAATGAAGTAGGCGCCTGATCTTGTGAGGTAATTTAAGCCTATATGCTTATTTAAAAAGTAAAAAAAGAAGAAAAGAAGCCATTTCAGAAAAGATATCACTAAGAGATACAAATTGTACAACAGAGATAAAATGTACAATGTAAATTATAGCAAATATAAGAATAATTCATTCATGAAGGAAAGCGATGGAAAATCCTGGCACTAACTTTCTTTCTGTATTGTAGAATGTAGTTAATTTAGAGAAACAAGAATTAAAAGCAGCAATTAAGAACAAAAAGTAGCATTTTTCAAAAAGAGATTTATCATAATTTGGAGAAAATTGTGGCAACTTGTAACTCAAAAAAAGGTACTAGACTAATGGGATTTTTGTTCTGCTTGGTCTTCCTCCTGTCCAGATCTGACCAGAGTCCTTCGCTAATCATTAGGTCCTATTCAAATATGCAAAGTGGACATTCATATATATGTTTTACATTCCTCATGAAAACTTGTTCTGACCTTCTGTACCTTAGTTGCCTTTATTCTGTCTATGTTTATGGACAGTGATATTATTGCAGCTAATTTTACTTACTTCTGTGTCAATTAGGAGGTATTTTGTAGCTGGGGAGAGAATTGGGGAACTTCTCCACATCACAAGAGAAAGTTGGACTTGAAAACGCCTAGATGGCCTTTGAGTGGTCTTCTGAACCATAAACAACAGTGGTGTACTGTGGCTCTCCAGTGCCCAGGGGCCAATGCTTGCATTTGCCCCCCACCCCGTTCCCGCCTCGCATTCCCTGCATAGGGCAGGAGGGGTCCCTGGCTCCCACCAGACAGCACTGCCCCCCAACTGCAGCAGAAGGGGGGGTCCATACCTGCAGAAGGGACATGTCGTTTCCCTCCTGCACCCCGCCCCAGGAACTTTCTGGCGCTCATGGTGGCAGCTCCCCTGGCTCTGGCCGGGCTCTGCTGCCGCCACCGTCCCCCCTCACGCTTACCCGTCATGCCATGCGCACCTCTCCTGCCCCACAGACCAACTGGATCTGATTCTGACTCCCCCTCCTGGGCGGGGTGGTGGTGGTGGGGTGGTGTTTTCCCGCTGGCCAGGGAATAGCGGGCGGTGGAGGGGTCATGTTTCCTCCTCCTCATCACCCACAGCTCCCCGCCCCTGCCTGCCCATGGGCTCCGTCCAGCTGCCCCTCAGAGCCTCCTGTATCCCCCACTCCCTGCACATCATGAAGGGCCCCGCTGGTGACCCCCCCAAAGCCAGCACCTGGGGGCCTGACCCCTCCTGTCCCCGATGTATGCCACTGATGCATAGGTATTAGTCTTACTGAGTTGGAGTTTGGAGGAGCTTGTTACTATTGCCAGTTCTTTATAATTTTCTTTTACTAAACAAAAACAAAAAGACATTTCATCAGTTTTTTACCTGATCAGGTCCTGAACCCTGCTGTTAAAGGCCTCAACTTTTGAGGGCTTGTTTTTCACTTCCTGAATTATTTTAGGTGCAGTGGGTTGATTGTTTCCTTCTGGTAGACTGGAGATCAGACACCCAAAAACCACAGCAATTATTCTGAGAAGTCCTGTTGTTAAACCTTCAAATACTTGCTTATTTGCACTCCTTCCTAATATTGCATTATATTCATCTGGAACACAAACCTGCATAAAGAGATACAATAAACACATTTAAAATTCAGTGTATATAAACCTGTCTCAATTGCAAAGTACTTTACAGATCAGGAATTAAATTTTACAGTCAGCAGGAAGACATTCAATAAGGCTCTTTAGCTTCTACCCAACTTAGCATAAAACAGTGCCATTTGCTGTTGATCTCGATGCAAAGAGATTAATCTCCAGCTGGACCTAGCAAGCACAAAATCATGCCCACTGCTGAGTTAGACCACTCAGAGTGGTCCGACTTCATAGAGTTGAGAGATCTCTAGAGAGTTGTTTCTCCTAATACATGAATGGCTAATAGAAAGACTGAGAAGACTAGCTCAGTCCTACAGACATGTTGGTCTTAGGCTGTATTGAAACTAGTGTAAAATAGCTTCTAAACTTTTAAGCATTATTTGCACTCTTACTGCAGATTAGAGAAAGGGAAACTGTCAGTGCCAGATGACTGACTCACAAAATCAAATACAGGAATAAGCTAAACATATCAAAGAGAGAAGTACTCTTCTTAGGCATGACAAGCATCCTCTCCATTGTGCTCAATAGACCCTAATGGTTTTACAAGGGGAAATAATGACTGTTAGAATGAACAATGGCAACTGGTTTCATGATCTCTGTGGTTAAGCCGCAAATTATGCATGACATGAGACCAATTAGCAGAAGCCAAAGTTGCCTTTTTGCATATGCCCTTTATATTTTCTCACTGCTAAGGACAACAGGGAAAATGTTTCTGATACAACTGATAGTGTGGTAGCTCCACCTGGGGTTTATAAATTGGTTCAGCCAAACACAGAAATCTGACTAAGTCTCTTGTCTCCTCCATCTTAGCCAAGGTGTTGTCTTTATCATGGGGAAGGACAAATTAAGCACTTCACCCTCTAAGCCTCCTGGATGAAGCTTGAATTACTCAATGAAGAATGCCTTCTGTTAATAGTAGCAGAAGCCAACAACCATGATGGCATGTCAGAAGTGTAATATGTGGGGTTGCTTGGAAAGCTGTAGACTTTTCTGAGTCAGAGCTATGAAAAGCTTATTTTTGCTAGACTCTGGGAGCAAATCAGCAACTAGAAGCATTTTACTCTAAAGATGGTAGTAATACCTGGACAGATTTACTACATGTAAAATATGAAGGCTGTAAGATATATAGATACAAAACTGGGAGCAATTTCTCAGCTCGTATAAACCATCACAGCTTCACTGAAGTCAATGGGGCTATAACAATTTATACCAGCTGAAGATCTGACCCATTATGAGCACTGGTGGTTCCAGAATCTGGAAATAGACCCCCCCCCCCCAAAAAAAAACCCAAAACAAAGTAGTAAAGGGAATATGAATGATGTGCCAGTTTTACAGACAGAATCTTGTCACTTTAGGTACACGCATCCTAGCGGGGCTCACTGTTTTTAACGGTACTGACATCTGCACAGCGCGGCGGTTCTGTAGAGGCAATTTAATGAGAGAACTTGATCTTTCTCCACCCTGTAATTAATGATCGATACTGTCTGAAAGCTTTCTTTCATTCAATTTTAAAATCCTCTAGAATTAATATATGCTAGTGGATTCATAAAATGCTGTTGCTCCATGGTTTAGCCCTGTATAGGTATCTGGGGGGATTTGGTAACACTTGGTGACAAAGAACAACATGCACATTTCTTTATTATTCATTAGCTCTGAGCCTTGTGTTGGTACTTAAAACTCATTGTAATAGTGTGGTTCCTGGTGATGAGCCAAGTCAGCAAGTGAGAAGTCTTCAACTGCTTATTCAAGTTTGATTGAAAAAATAATATTATGTTGCTCCAGTAATCTACACTGACTAAAATAATTCATGCCTAATGGTTTCGATTCTCCACTGAAACAGATGGATTGTATTTTAAAATGTGTATATAAAAATATGGTAGCCTTGCACTGTGAACATCAAATTTTAAAATTACTACCACATATTATCTATTGCTCACACAATTAAGATATAAAATGATTTGCAATCTTTTTCTTAAAAGATTATTTAGTACTAATGTTTTGTATTAGCAGCCTTCCATTTGCTATAATTAACAGCATTAAGCCAGATGGTGCTTTGTGTTTTTTACAGTGTTATATATCTAAGTTGTTATATTTTCTAAATACATGGCACCTGATTATAAAAGTCAAAGATTTTATATTAATGAGATATTTTATTATTTTAAATAAGGAGATCTATTTTCAGTAATAAATCCAAGACTTGGTTGATTTTTACAATTTATATATGGAATATGTGTATATGAGTTAATGTAGTTCTTAACATTGTTTATGTGCAAGAGCATAAGAAAAAAACAGCATTTTTCCTGAATATTGGATATTTTAATCTTCACTGAGATGTAGAATGTTTACTGTTTCTCTAAATTGAAAGAGTGGGGAAGGATAGATTTATTTTATTTTGTGCTAAGTTTTAGTTTTTTAATATTAAGTTGGGCTGCTGAATATTTGTGTCTGCAGATTTTGTGTGTTAGTTGCTTGTTGATAATTACATAGATTGTGGATGTGGATAACTTATGTTTTAAATAGAAAAATTATGGAAGGGTTATTCTATGGGTTTCAGATTTTAATTTTTTATGCTGTCCTTTGGAGATGCAAGTGTGGACCTAATGATGTGTGTGAAATACTTATGAAATTGTAAACTTTCAAATATTTCATTTTAAATTTTCAAATATAATATTCTTTTGATATTTTTAATGTTTAAATGACAGATATTCCACCTTAATTCTATATTTAAAAAGGTTTGGTCTGGGGTAATTGGTATAAAACATTTTAAAGTCATTGACGATAAAGGAAAACGAAATAAAGAACAACATTTGATTGATTTATCCAGTGTCACAGTGCTGTTTCAACAATTATTATTGGAAAACAGCATTAGTGCAAACACTAGACTAGAATCCTGAATTCTTTATTTGTTTTTAAATCAGGAAAAGTCCTAGGGCCAGATTCTCAGCTTTGATGCAGCCCATTTGCACTGTCCTGGCAGCTTGAAGCCAGCTTAACTGTTCAACTTAGAATT
This sequence comes from Mesoclemmys tuberculata, assembly GCA_007922155.1. Classification (NCBI taxonomy): domain Eukaryota; kingdom Metazoa; phylum Chordata; order Testudines; family Chelidae; genus Mesoclemmys; species Mesoclemmys tuberculata. The sequence continues at coordinate 6,750,006 of ML675621.1, forward strand.
CCCCATATGTGGGGGAAATCCCTTGCTGGAATAGCTTCCTCAGCTGTGCCTGCCATTAAGGACTTAATTCTGCAAGGTGCTGAGTGCTCTGGCCCTAATCCAGCAAAGCACTTAACATGCACTGAACACAGCTGAGAATCTGGTGCTCAGCGACTCATGATACTGCAACTACAGTTGTAGTTCAATATTTCTACAGAAAACTAACAAACCACAACATAAATTTTGACTTTTTTGTATGTGTCCAATAGAAGAAAGAAATAAGAGTTTCCACTGAGCATCGAAGTGCAACATCTTGTGTCCAATCTCACTCTCATTGAATTCAACAACAAAACTCTCATTAACCTCAACTGGTGGAGGAACAGACCCTTCTGTTTTGGTTCGGCTATTTTTCTTTCTCAGCACCACATCCTGGTTTTCATCATTTGGAATTTCAAATCAAGAATATACTTCTATATACAATCCATTGTATGTTACTTTGAATGCAATCTTTAGAAAATTTAATATGCACTCACCAGGCATTAGCATTAGAAGTCAGAAGAAAGTACATATAAAACGTTCACACTCTCCAAATTTTAGCATGTCTTTTGAGTTGCTTCTGTTGCCTGTAATGTTATTTCCGATAGAGATATTGTCTTAATGTTGATAGCTTTTCCTCCATTGACAGTCTACAAATGGACAGGAGCAGCTATTGCTGACTAATGCCATGGTGGATACTCTGATTTCGCAATGAGAGTGGCTTGTTTCTATTTAGCTTGCTCCTTTGGGTTAGCTGTTCCTGAATAACTCCATATGTATACAAGCCCTTAACTCTAATAGGGAGCAGAGAAACACAGGCCCAGATTTACAAAAGACTAATTCTGGGCCATACCATCCAGATTTTGTCAGATCAGGGAACTGTGATTTCAGGGTGGGTAGGAGACAGCATTCTCTACTCTGCAATCCCTGCAGCACTGATCAAGCCAGATAGAAATTCATGACTAATAGTAACAAATGAGATGGATTTGACATTATTTTATTGAAATAAATATTTTATTCCCTTGCAGGTTATATTTTGTATCTATCTCAATGCATTATATTTTGCTGTATAAAAGGGAATGAAATACTATTCACTGACATTTCTGAGTATGTACACGAAGACATAAAAATTTAAAACAAATGTTTGCTCTACAGACCACCCGGAACAGTTCTCGAATTAAAAACGTTCAGTGTTATATTTCAAACTTTAATTTCCTTGTGTTATAGTCAGGTGCATAAGATTTCAATTGGAAGTAAAGCTTTTTACAGCCTGAGGGGTAGATCCTCATCTGATGTAAATTGTCATAGCACTACTGACTCTCAATTTACATCAGATGAGGACCTGTCCCTGAAAATTTGTGGTTTTTAATCACTCTTATAAAAGTTAGAAGCCCATAGATCCAAAACCAGGCCTATTCTAAGTACTCACAAGATAATCTAAATAAGATGATATTTTGTGACTTGATTTGCCTATATAAATGGTTTCTAAGCAACCTGTCCTCAGGGTTTCTGTATTAAGGGGTGTTGCACACCTTGTGACGTTATCTCTGCTCACCAAGTCACTTGTGCACTTGTGTTTGTATCGCCCAATCAGTCGCGGTGCTGTGCTTTCGGCAGCCAGAAAGCCACTGGGCTTGCCTGAACAGAAACATTTTGGGAAATGTGCAGTTTTTAATAGTATTTTGCAGTAAATATTACTGGCTCCCTATATGAATTGAACAATTGAGCTATGAAAATTGAGCTAATGCTCACCCTTAAGGTGGGTGGTCTGTGCAGGTCAGAGCTGAGGTCAATAGCAGGGTGGGTCTAGAGAAAGCTTGCATTACAGCTGTCTAACTGTACCTGACCAAGGAATAAACAGAGCTCTTTAGCTTCTGGCATTTCCAATCCTTCAACTTTTCGCCAGAAACATAAAAACACAGTCCCTCTCCAAAGAAGAACAAGGGCTACCAATTTAACCAGAATATTATTGTAATGCCATTCAGCCCACTGCATGATATGCTGTGCCAGCATTTCTACTATAGACCCACTTTTCATAAGGGTTTGCAATGTGGCTCTAAACTTTCATTCTAGGCTGAAATGTGACATACAATGTCTTCACTCAAGAGCAAACTGATTCACAAATTGCACAATAAAATACGAAAATGGATTCAAACCATTTTTTAAGTTACAGGATTGCAAAGAAGAAAAAGATTGTAGTAGTTTCAGATGTTTTTGATATGCCAACACTGAAGCATGCCTTGTATTACATTAGAAACTGCTTGATAAGGATGGCCTGACGTGCTCATTAAGTGAATTTCCCCTATGTCCACTTCTATTGTGTGATGATTCTCACCCCTGCAACTGGAGGTGAAGTCAGCAAGCGAGCAGTTTTTTTAAGTGCCTCTTGAACTTGGATGATGCCTTGGAGATGAGAAGCTCTGCAAGCTGCTTTAGTTACCCTGGAGTGCAGAAGCTCTGCACTTGCCGTACGGTGTGTCTTTCAAATTAACTTGTTGACAACTCCTCTAAGTACCTTCACTCTCTCCCCTGTGCAGCTCTTGTAAGCTCTTCCCCCTCACAGTTCCTGTGTGTGTCCAAAAGTGAGTGACCCTGTGGAGATTGCACATCATGGAGATTGCAAACTCTGCATGGAATAAAACAGTTGAGGAGCTCCTGTACCTGTTTGTTTACAATGCTTGTAGTTATCAACATAGAGATTATAAACTCTTAAGAGACAGGGATGCAATTAAGAATCTATGCAGCTGCCTCAATTCTCAAGTAGAGAAGCTTCACAAAACCAGTGACATACAGAGTTGAGATAGTAGCATATTCAGTGGGATGGACTGTCCTGTTTAAACAGCATTGCCATACCAATCAAATGGCAGTCCATCCTAACCAATTACACCAGGGAGAAAAATCATTTCCCTGGGAACTGCCCCATGTAACTGGATATCCAGATTAACTCACTCCAAATAAAATGAGTGTACTGTATGAATAAAATTTTACAGGCCATTTGTCTATAATGTGAATGTAGATTTAAGTACCGTATTTAAAGGCAGGAAAATGTAATGTCCAAGTTATTTTGTTTTAGTAGTTTTCTGTGTATCTATATGGAGAGATTAATTTATAGTACAGTATACATAGGACTGGGTTAAACAGGAAGAATCATTTCCATGAACATTTCCAACAGTTCATTTCATGTGGTTTTTGTGTTGTAAAATGATGCATTATACTGAAATTTGAGGGCCCAAACATTTGCAGATTGCCTGGAAAAGTCAACTTGTACAATAGCACAAGATTTTAAATTTTTGAAATTTGGCCTAGAAATATAAATAGCAGCCACCTTTGGAAAATTTGACATGGGGACAGAAAGTTGACAGTGCTAGAACGACCCAGGCATACACATTTATTATGGAATGGCAGCCACAGAGTTAAGAGTGCAAATGAAGTTCCATTATTTCTGTATGGTGTGCTAGCAGAAAAGCCAGTTTGTTGCCCACCAGGATCTCAGATTATGTGCAAAAATATTACTGATTCTTCTGGCTTATACACTATGGGTTTGATTCATCACTGCAGGAGCAGAAGGGTGCAATCTACATCCCTTTGCATCTAAGCAGATGTTCATTTCTAGGATGGGCATTTGGCAGTGCAGCCACTGGCCTCCCAGGGGTTTCTCTCATGGAAAGCAGCTGTAAATTCTGGTCAAGGTTCCATACCCACATTAATGTATGAAAGACAATAATTTTGTGTGCAAACTCTCCAGTATATTAAAAGCAGGATAAAAATCTTAATACTGTATCTTATATGGACAGTGAACATTTTAAAACCCCCAAATACTGACTTTATCTGATATGAGAGCAAAATAGTTTAGAAGTCTCTGCATTTTCTATTTAAAAAAACCCCAACCAAACCAATTAGTAAGAATTTGTCTGTCACAAAATATCCTGAGAAGTGCTTATTATATCTATAAATTTTCAGGTTTATAACAGTCAGATCAGGACGAAAGGCCTTGCATTCTTTTTACAAACATCACACTAGATATTCTTGTTTTATGACAGCAATGATGGTTCAGTTTCACGCTGGTTACATTAAATATAACATTTTGGATGAAAATACAATAGAAAACCGAATTTCAGTGTGTCCATTATAGATAATTCCTCACTATCAGTTCACTGGGGGTCCTTCAATCCATACATTATGGACGACTGTTGCAAATTTAAAACTTTACTGGAGTACATCTGACTAAAGTTTTCTATGAAACACATAATCAAGCTATTTCAAGAATTCAAATATCTTGAAACATCAGAATTTCCTTATTCACCTGTCTTTTAAAAGAACCAAGTACCTTTCATTTTAATTTTAAGAAAAAAAAAGTCATTTTGACTTTTCAGATAATTTCGTGGGTGGAGAGAGGATTATTTTATTTAGAGGATGCTCTTCAATAAATTGTGACAGAAAAAAATAAGGATATTTAAATATCCATAAACACAAAACATACTGTATCAAAGATACATATTTCTGAGGGGATTAAACAGTGAAGACTACCCTGATAAACATGTGGCACTGATAACAAAAATCCATCCACATTACATGGAAAGCTTCCTATAAGACAATTAAATGCTCCAAAACAAACTCAGCTTGTTAATTTAGATTTACACCTTCATAAAATGCTTTGAGATACTTGGATGAAAATAATTATAAGAGAAAAATTCCTTAGCAATTCTGCAGAGTCCAGAGAAAGAACTGACTTATAGAATGCAATCTTTTCTTTCACTTTGATAATATTTTGAGACTATTTCCTCTAAGAAGGCTCAGTTACAATCTTCTGATGCAACTGTATCTGTATTTGGAGTCTGTGATCTGATAACTGTTGAGAATCATGCATGTTTACACAAACATTACCTGATTACTAGAAAAAAAACATCTGATTGTGGCCTTTAAGCATTAATCTTAAAGAGGAAATATAATCTCACAGATGTTTAATGGTGTGTGGAGCAATAATGTAATTGGGAAAGCATGTGGGAAATTAATATCAATGCATATGAATACATTAAATGATTGGCAGTAACTGTCTCTCTTGTGAGTCAGCTATCTGTAATTCTCTGGTATTTAGAATGCCCTTTGAAACAGAAGGAAAAAAAGAATCAATTTAATTTTGGATGCTTATGCCCACAAAGAATTATAACAATGTAAGGGCATTGGGAACTAATTCTTAATGAATATCCATTTAACTAAATGGTAACAAAGTAGAGTGTATCCCGGGGGAAAGGTCTGAATGAATGAACAAAAGCACCTAAGTCAACTTCAGGTGAATGCAGATAGCTTACTAGCCAGGGCTATCTTGTTCAGCTTGTTATTTTTAAAAGCTTTTGGAAACTTCTCTTTGATCTATCTGAGAACATATAGTTAGAAAATAAATTGTCATGACTTTTACAGGTTATTTTTAAAGCATAAAAAGGACAGGTTTTTGTAGCAGATGAAAAAACAACCTTGGAATATTTGATAAGGAAGAGATCCATGATTTTTATTTTTATTTGCAAATTTATGCATCATGAAGTACATGCTTTATAACAAATGGCTTTTTCTAGGAGTGGAAGAGATATCTTTGTAGAAGTTACTCACCTTGTGCAATAACAATGTTACTTTGAGATGTATTACCCTATGGGTGATCCTCTGTAGGTGATTCCCAAGCAGCATCCCTTTTGGAGGGCTGGGACTTCGGGGTTGGGTCAGATGACAGTACTGTGGAGCTGAAGACGGCATTGGAGACAGAGTCCCCAGTGATTGCATAGTGCTCTGCAAAAGTGTGGACTGATACCCATGTCACTGCTCTGCTGATCTCTGAGCTATGGCCATCCACGAGGAAGGCGACAGATGCAGAAACCGATCTTGTGAAATGTGTACAGATTGAGTCTGGAGGGGTCACATTGTGAATTTGGTAGCATTGTCTGATGCAATTCAAGACCCACTTAGAGAGTCTTTGGGCTGAAATTGCTGAGCCCTTGAATCTTTCCACCACAGAGTGGAAAAATCTAGGGGATTTTCTAAAGGCCTTTGTCCTATTGAGGTAGAGTGCTAGGGCTCATCTAACATCTAAGGTCTGTAGTATAGCCTTCCTATGGTCTTGGTGAGGTTTGGGGTAAAATATAGGAAGGTGGATTGACTGATTCATGTGAAAGGGGGAAGTTACTTTAGGGAGGAATTTTGGATGCAGCCTGTGTGTAACCTTGTCTGGAAAGAATACTTTATATTGGGGATGTGCCATCAAAGTTGCTATCTCCCCTGTTTTTCTAGCCAAGGTGATTGCCATCCAAAACACCACATTCATTGATAGGTATGCTAGCAAACAGGTGGCCGTGGGTTTGAAGAAGGGCCTAGTTTCTTTCAGTAACAGGTTTAAATCCCACAATGGGTAGGGTGTCAAGGTTGAGAGATGTTCATTATACCCTTAAGGAACCTTTTAGTGGTTGGCTATGATAATACCGAGTACCCGTCTATGGGTTAGTGAAAGGCTGTGAGAGCTTAGGGATAACCCTGATTTACACTCCAGAATATGTGTAAGAGTTGTTGATGTTGAAGAGATCTGTTGAGATGTACACCAAATCTGAAATCTGGACCACTTCTGCAGGTAAGTATGTTGTGCGGAGGACTTTCTTCTGTGTAACAGAAACTCTTGTACTTCTTTTGAGCATGAACCTTCTAGGTGTTGGAACTATGCAGGGAGTCATGCTTTGAGGCGGAGAATACCCAAGCTGGGATATAGGGTATATCCTCTGTCCTGTGAAAGAAGGTGTGGAGTGTCCGGAAGGAAGATCTGCAGGCATGTCGCGAGCTGCATCAGGTAAAGGTACCAAGTTTGTCTCAGCCAAGTAGGAGCAATCAGAATGACATGAGCTCTTTTTTTTATTATTTATTTTTTTAAAGCAGGACTTTCAGCAGTAGAGGAAATGTGAGAAAGGTATAAAGAAGATCCTTGTCCCTGGGGAGAAGAACATCATTGCTCAGAGACTGCTGTCCTTTCCCCACCCTGGTACAGTACTGTGGATACTTCCTGTACTTGTAAGGGGCAAACAGGTCTGTAGATGGTGTTCCCCATTGTGTGAACAAGTCATGGAGTATTGGTGGGTGCATCCCCCACTCTTGATTGTGCAGGAATTTGTGACTGAGGTTGTCCACTACCAAGGTTTCCATTACCAGGAGGTATGCTGTGGACAAGGTGATGTTGTGAGAGATGCACCAATTCTATAATCTCATTGCTTCTGTGCATAGGGAGGGAGACCTGACTGATGGCTGATGTAATACTTGCAGGCTACGTTGTCTACTTGAATCTTCATGTGTGATCCTGCTATTATTGGGAGGAAGTGGCACAGGCATTGCTGACTGCTCTCAGTCCATGGAGGTTAATATGTAGAGATATCTGCACAAGCAACCATTTGCTTTGCATAGTGAGGTCTTTTAAATGCATGCCCAATCCTATGAGTGATGTGTCAGTGGTAAGGAGCAATGATGGTGTCTTCTGCACGAAGGGGATCCATTTTTGCATACATTGGCTGGGTTCTTCCACCAGTCAAAGGAGGTTTTTTTGAGTCTGGGATACGGTATCACAGCTGTGCCTGCCACTATATGCCCCAACAGTTGGAGGCAGCATCTGGCTGGTTTCTGAGGACTGCATTGGCATGTGTTTATGAATGAGACCAGAGATAAGAACCTCTGTTGGGATAGGAAGGATCTGGCATCCAGATTGGCCCCTATGAATTCCAGGGGTTGCACTGGTGTGCGGGTCAACTTCTGGACATTTATCTGAAAACCCAGTCTTGTAAACAAGTGTATTGTGGTGTCAGTGGCTCAATGAGCCTCCTGGAGCGATTGGGCTCTGAGGAAACCATCATACAGGAAAGGGTAGATCATTGTCCTTTGAGAGCACAGGTGGGTGGCTACCACTGAGAGAACTTTGAAGAATATTCTCAAGGCCAATGAGAGTCTGAATGGGAGGACCCTGTATTGGTATTGGTCATATCCCAGAGCAAATCTGAGAAATCGCCTGTGAGCTGGTAGTATGGTAGCATGGAATATGAAAGTAGGAGTCCTGTAGGGCCAAAAACCAGTCCTCCTGTTCCAGTGGTGGAATGCTCATCGATAAGGTGACCATCTTGAACTTCTGAGCTTTGACAAACTTGTTGAGAGCTCTGAGGTCCAGTACAGGTCTCCAATCTCCTTTCCTTTTTAGTATTAGGAAGTAATGAGATTAGAACCCTTTGCCTTGTAGATGTTGAGGAACTTGTTCCATAGCTCCTAGCTGGAGCAGTGGATCTATTTCCTGTCATGGTAGACTCTCATGAGAAGGGACAGGGAAAGGTGTTGTGGAGGAGGTGGGGAGGTGAAGTGGATGGAGTACCCAGATCGGATTATCTGTAGGACCCATCTGTCGAATGTTATGTGTTCCTAGGCACTGTCGAATGCTGCCAAATGGTGGCCAAATGGGTGCATGATCACAGACAGTAAGTAGTAGGCAGTTGTTTTGCGGCACTTTGACCTGACCATCAAAAGTGGTGTTTGAAGGCTGGTGGTTGATTATGGCCCAAAGAGTCTGGCCCAGAGAACTTATGCTTTGGGAATTTTTCCTTTTTTTTTTCTGGTTTGTGACAGCAATTGAGACTAATAAGGTCTGTGTTGAGACTGGGGGCTAAAACGTCTCTTTTGGCCCTGTGTTTAGATTCTTAGCAATCTGTGGGTGGCCCTTGAATCCTTTGAAGTATGGACGGAGGCATTGGTCTTCTCAGCAAAGAGCTTCATACCCTGGAACGGGATGTCATCTTTTGGGAATCCTGATAGGTAAACCCATGACTCCTGCCTCATCACCACAGCTGTGGAGATGGATCTGGCTGCCATGTCTGTAGCATTGAGGGCTGAATGCAATGATGTTTTTGCCACTAGTTGTTCCTCCAGAATGATGGTCTTGAAGGATTCAGTTTATTATAGTTTGTGTAATCGTATTTTGCTGTGAGAGCATGGTAATTGGCAATATGAAACTGTAAGGTGGCCAAGGAATATGCCTTCCTGCCAAAGAGGTCAAGGCACTTCCAAGTCTTTGTCTTATGGCATTGCCCTGGAGCGATGCTGTTGGCTAAGAAGGTTTACAGCATGCACCACGTTGGAACTGGGTGGTGTGTGGGAGAAAAGAAACTCAGATGCCTTCATGGGGACAACTTTTTTTGTCTAAACACTTGCACATTGGGATTACTGATGCCAGCATTTGCCACATCGTTTTAGCGGCATCTAAGATGGCTTCATTGATTGGGAGGGCAATCTTTAAGGAGGATGAAGAGTGGAGGATATCGATGAGCTGGAGGTATGTGTCTTAGACCTCCTCCAGTGATATGTGGAGGGAGTCCACAATTCTTTTTGCCAGCTCTTGAAACAGGCAGAAGTCATCTGCCATTTGATGGTGGTGAAGGCATGACAGCTTCGTCTATGGAAGAGGAGCATCAACTTATAAGTGTTGCCTCCTCCTCTAAGTCCCCCTCTTGGTCCTGTTTCTCGAGGCTCTCAGGCCCTCAATGCTGTGGCTGAGGGGGCATGTCTTCAGGGTTGTCAAGTGAAGCTTGAGGCTTGTGAGGAAGGCTGTCAGTGTGCTGCCCAAGGGTCCCAATATGGCTATTGTAGTGGCATAAGGCCTGGTGGGGGTGTCCATGGATGGTTATAACAAGATGGTGGTGATGCCATCTGTGTACACATTTTTGGACCCTGTTGATAGTGGGCCCCATATGGAGCCTGGGGCAGAAGTACTGTGAGACTTCCTTTGGCTCACTATTGGATACCTCACTTGACAGTGGAGGGACATGGCATGATTGTGGGGATATGCCCCAGGCCTGGCAAAGATTTGGTGCTGTGACATTGTTATTGAGGGGCAAAGAGTTGGGTGTCTCAGTCATGCCTAGGTCACTGACATGGTGGAATTCTGCTGATACCAACTGTCCTGGCATTGGTGGTGGTGCCAGGGGAGATGGAGATGTCACCCTTGGGCCAGTTTCTCTGATGCTGGGTGGGCTATAGTTACTGGTGGTACCAATGTCAACTCACATAGTGGGAGCACCTTTTTAGGATGTTTGCCTGTGCCCAAAGGGTCCATGGGTCTGTCAGCAGTACTGGATACTGATGGCTGCTGTGAGGTGTAGGTGCCGGATCGTGGACTTGGTGAGGCAGCACCGAGGCTACCAAGTGAAGTTGTGCTCACTTATGACTCTCTCTAAACTCACCGACATTTCCCACGATCTTTTTGTGACTTTTGACTGGAGTCCCTAGTCTGTTTCTTTGACCCAATATCCTTTGAAGTTGAAGGTTGAGACGAGGACTCTCATCCATTAGAAGGTTGGGATCACCATGAAGATGAGTTTTTAGTGGGATCTTAGCTGGAGCTTCTGGCAGAGAGAACACTTTTTCTGGATGTGGCCCTTGCTGAGGCAGCATATGCACTGGGAATGCCTGTTCGTGACTGGATTGTCTCACTGCAAGTACGGCACTTTTTGAAGCCTGGAGAGCCACACATATCCTTGTCCAAGGAGGTCACCCTCACATGGAGTTGACCAAAGAAAAAAGTCCTTTCTTCATCTATTCTTTTTCTTCTTCTTTTTAGGGAATGACCAAATCAACAATGAACAAAGAAAAGAAACAAAAGAAGATTCAAAGGAAGCTAAAAACCAGAGATGGTTGAGAAGGAACCGAGGACAGTTAGTCCATGTGTGCTGGCTAGCTTCATGGCACAGCATGAGGAAAGTCTGCGTATGTGTGGGCCCAATGAACATTGCTACTGAAGTTCTTTAATCAGCAACGCAGGGATGTAGACATAACTACAGTGGAGCACCCAAAAGGACACAATTCGAAGAAGTAAATTACTTGACAGTTATAATTTGCTTTGATGGAAATCTGTTAAACTACAATAAAAGCAATCCAAGCTTACAGTTCAAACAGATGGACTCATTCTTCTTAGTCTCAAGCCTTCCAAAATATATATCTAGAAAGGTTTCCAGTATATATTTACAAGAATCCATCAACAGGACTCAGAGACAAGGAAGAGCAGACCTGGCAACTCAAACCAGAAAAGACAACAGAAAGAGTCTTAAAACATATCTACACTGCAATTAAAAACCCGTGGCTGGCCAATGCCAGCTGACTTGTGCTTGCAGGGCTCAAGCTAAGAGGCTGTTTAATTTTGGCGTAGACGTGGACTCAGTATGGAGCCCGGGCTCTAGGATGCTGCCAGGGAGGAGAGTCTCCCAAATGTCTACACTGCAGTTAAACAACTCCTTGGCCCGAAGCCCACCAGCCTGAATCAGCTGGCATGGGCCAGCCACAGGTGTCTAACTGCAGTGTAGACATACCCTCAATGACTTCAACGGGCACTGGATTAGGCCTTGAATGACTAGATGACCTAGCTGGTCAAATAAAGAGATGCAGACTAAGAAGGGGTGCCCCACAATGGATTTCATACTATTTTTTTCAGATACAGAATAAACATATGAGTGATGTTTTAACAAGGAACTTTAATTACTGAAATGTGCACTCTAGAAAGCAAGAAACGCTAAGTTAACGTTTTGCTTCTTATTTAAAAAAGTTTTATGGTTAGTTATCTATTACCTATAGTTGATCATGTTTCTACCACAGAAAAAAAAGCTAAAATGGCTTTTTTACATAACTCTTATAACAACAGTATTTGCTCCAAGAAGAAAAAATATTTTCTGTCAGAAAAAGGAACATTTGCGCACCAATAAAACATTGTGATTTTTTTAAATCAATTCTTTAAAATTTATAGGTCTGAATATCAGCATCTGTTAGGCTGATGTAAATATTCATCAAAATGTAATGACAGGATTATGAAGAAACAAAACCACAAATACTTGTCATTTGGACAGAAATTTCCATTGTAAATACCAGGAATGTTTAAATGAATTACAAAAATAATTTATGCAACTGAATGTATTTAAATACTTCTTAAACCAACTATTTTTCTATATTTGCATTCAGTGTATATCAGTATGATCCAGCACTGAACTCATTCTTCCCTAATCTGCTCTTCATCTGTAGGGCTAAAGAACTGCAAACTTGATGCACTCCAGAATTATTGTTGATATTATTTATTAAGTGCCAGCAATGTGCTGGTGATTTTCAGATGTAGATAAATGTAACTCCTTCCCCAAACAACTTATCACACTAGAAATATTGGAGTGAGTCAAACTATTTGCATGAGTAAGTACGTGTAGTATTGGGCGCACAGGGTTAGATCCAAAGGCAAATGAAGTCAGTGGAAAGACATCTATTTATTGAAATTGATTTTGGACTAGGCCCAAAAGCACTGAAAAGGACAGGTATAGTCATCTTTCAATTAAAATAAAATAAAATAAAATACTTTCCACCAAACTGATAATTTCCTTGAATTAGGAAGCAAAATGCCAGATGTGATCTGACCTAAACTCTCTTTCAACAATGGAGAACTAAGAAAAGGAGTATTTATTTTCAGGAGTAATATTTTAGATGTACTGAATCTTTTGCATGTATATCACTCAAAAATTATTTTAATATGTATTTCATCATATTGGAAAATTATTTCAGTTAAGGGCATATACTACCCAAAATCTGCACAAGAGACTTTGACAATGTGGGTCAAGGGAAATAACTGATTCTAACTGGGGTTCTGCTGCAATTCAAGGCAGTATTTTGGCTTTATGGTTATGGCTTCTGTATTGGATTGAGGTCTCTATTTATGTAACAAATACCTTTTATATTTCTCCAACGAAAGTGGAAGTTAGTCTTTCATAGTAGGCTTGGCATAGTACTAAAATGAGTAAGGGGAAGGTATTTGGCATCAGAATGAATCTTGTCACTTGTAAAGTGCTGGAGTATTTAATCTCTTGTATAATTAAACATGGAGTCTGTGTTTTGGCTCATTCAGCAGAAAGAAAACAATGTTGTGGCTGGCCTAACACTATACATGCAACTTTCACGAAATATAATTATAATCTAATATCTGGAATCCTTTTGGAAAGATTTGGTGAAAAACCATGAGCTGGCAACTACTTAGAGCAGAATTTACAGGTTACCTTCAGGTTTTCTTTGTCTGTTGAGGACCTTTCGAGTGTAACTTTTTAAGTGTTCATCAGCAGTCCTATCTATGGCTTGTTGACTCTAACAGTGTCATGTAAATTATTTAAGGCATGTACATAATTTTTCAATTAACAAACTGCTTGGCTCACAAAAATACATACACACAATTTATAAGTAGAAATTCTAGACTAAATATCTCATGATGAGCAGGTCACTATGAATTAAAAATGAGTTTTCAAATAAAATATTTAATAATATCTGAAATTAAATGAAACCTTGGAAAATTAAAAGTTTTTCAGTTAAATAGGCCTGGCTGTTTAACGATTTGGCAAACCAAATTAAGGCTACACATTAAGCAGACTTAAATTTTAGATATTAAAAGATACCTGAAATGAACATGTGCAGAAATAAAGCTTAGGTAACTATTCACTGAATATTATCATCAGTGGAATTGAAGCTGAAAGTGTTAAAGACAAAACACTGGCTGAGCATCTGAAGTCCTTTTTGTTTGGTTCCTAAACATATTTTGTGTGTGTGTTCACAGAATCTGTTAGCAGAAATTTTTCAACTTTACAGAATTACAGTATATACACAGTAACCAAATACACATGAAAAAGCAATGGTCTGTCACACTGATTTGTATTGGTATATGTTTTGAGTGCAGTGTTGGATGTGATGGGCACCAATGAAAATATGCTAGCTACTCTTTTTCCTAGTACATACAGAACATTTTCAATGTCTACCATTGTAGAAATGTATCAGATTTTGATTCTCATATTTTCTGGTATTAGGTATAATATACTAATATTCTGGCACTAAACAAACACACACAATTTCTAATTCAAGGTAAAAATGTTACATACCGTTAACTGATGCATCAACAAGTCCATTAAAAAAGTGATCTTATTACTAAACAGAACATAGGTGCAGTTTTCTGTGCAATTACTGCAGGTCAGATTGTAAGCATTTATGGTATTGCAGAGTGACCTAAAATAAAAATTGAAATGTCAATATACTTTTCTTCTTAAATATATTATTGATTTATAAAATCAAATATCACTATTAGACTGTGAGGAATATCATCAGGCAATCTAAAATGAAGGTAAGTTTAATTAACTTTTAATATTTATGTGTCACAGAAAATAAAAATTAGCGTGAGGTAAGTTAAATAAATATTGACATGAATACAGAAGTTCAGAATGCACCTATAACATTCCAAATTCCATAGTGTGTTGCCACAGCATCTGCTCTAGAATCAGAACCTGGGTTTAAAACTAAATTGCATGCCTTGCAAGCTATAATGTTAAAAGAGTAAACTCTCCTATGTTACATGTGGTATTAAATGTGCATACACATATACATATCTTCACATTCTTAAACAAACAAAAAATTCAATATTTCATATTTTTCATTGTTGGTATATTAGAAATATAGTAAAGGAAAAAAAGCACACCTGTACAATATTAGGTACAACTCTTATTTTTGCACAATTTGAAAAAGGAATGTTTTTTCTGGTAGAATTTCACTATCTCATGCAAGTAACCAAGGTATACAAGATCATTGGTCAGTCTGGTAGCAGAATATTCGGGAAAAAAGATATGTAAGCATTTCCCACTGGTTAATTACAGAGGTTCTGCCTGGCAGTCCCAGTGAACCAAGATGAAGAAAGTAGAGGGGTTGAGTAATTTGTATTGAACAAAAGAACAACCTCAGATGGATCTCCTCATTATTTTGGGAATGGGAGAGACAAGGTGGGTGAGCGAATACCTTTTACTAGACCACTTCTGTTGGTGAAAGACACAAGATTTCAAGTTTACAAAGAACTCTTTTTGTGAATTGTCATCCCCATTACAGGTTCTGTAAACATGGGTGCATGACTACATTAGCAACAACGGGAGCTACACTAATGTATCTGAGGGGAAATAGTTGGTAGGTTTGCAATAGCAAAAGGGAGAGCACAAATTCCGAAAAACTGGAAGAGCAAAAACAAAAAAGCCAGAAACAAAATGGGCCATAACACTTCAAAATATATACAGTAGGCCTGTTTTTTCCCTACTTTGCACCTTGTGGAGTTATTTATTCCTATGCAAAGTAAATGTTTCATGTTGAGTCAGAACTTTCCCAGGAACTGCCCCAAGCCTATGGAATTTATTCTCACAGGAGATCAGCCTAACAAAGGGCACGTCTATATGAAAAACGTAAGTCAACCTTACTGAGGTGGTGCATGTCCTCACCAGAAGCGCTTCCACTGACTTAAGAGAGGCAATTTGGAGCGGCGGAAAGTCTGGTCTTTCAGCTCTACATGCAGCTCCCCGCAAGGAGCATCCATGTTGGCCCAAGGCTTCTGGCTCCCCACTGGGGAGTTGCCCTGAGACTACCAGCTTCCTGCTGTCCTGAGGCTCTGGCTCCCTTCTGGGAGCATGGCTGCCAGCCCCCTTCCCTCCCCAACACTCAACTCCCTGCTGAGTGGCTGCCGTACTGCTGGCAGGGAGTGGGTAGCTGAGGGGGTGGAGGGAGGGCAGCCATATTCCCAGTGGTGAGCCAAGAGCCCTGTCAGCTGCTGTGCTCCTGGTGGTGAGCGGCGAGCCCTGGGGCAGCAGGGAGCGGAAAGACAGGAGCCTTTGGGCAGCTCCCAGCAGTGAGAACAGTGAGCTAGGAAGCCGTGGGGCAGCCCAGCTGGGAATGGGGAGCCGGGACTCCAGGAAAACCTCAGCTTGGAGCGGGGACCCGGGAAGGCAGCCTGGCCGGGAACAGGGAGCTATGGGGCAGCCAAGCTCTAGCTGGAGCCACCCACCCACCCAGTTTTCTTCTCAATTTCATGGCTCTAACATGGAACTGTGAAGCTGACAAAATCGATAGCCAACAGCTGATGAAAGTAATCCCAGCGTCCACATGGACACTGTGTTGCCCTAACTAAACAACATAAGTACTATGCCTGTCATGGAAGAGGAACTATCATGTCGGTGTAGTAGGGCACTTACATCAGTGGGAGCAAGGCTGTAGTGTGTACACTGACATAATTAGTCAACATAAGCTGCTTTATGTTGACCTAAGACTGTAGTGTAGACCAAGCTTCAGGATTTTATCACTTTCAGAATAAATGTTTTCACAATATTTTCTTTGACTTAGCTTATCCTCAGAAATATCTTTGCTTACATACAGGCACACAATACACATACCACACAACTATATAAAAAATAAAATAAAATAATAATAAAGTCAATAAGCAATTCAGGTTGTTTTCCAAAAGGGATGCTAAGAGAAAAAAAACATTATTTTTATTTTTAAATACATGGTAAACACTCAAATAGTGAGATGAGGGAGGCTAACTAGGCTCAATAGACTAGACAGACTTGAGAGCATTCGTAAAATTCACATTCAGGAACGAGTTCGCAGTGCCAAATGACAAGTTTTTACAGAGAAGCTGTCAAAGTCCCCATCTGACTTTACTAACTGTAAATTTATTAAATACATTAATCTTTATTTTTTAGTTTTATTCTTTCTTGTAACTGGTGTGCTTGGAGTGGAAAAATATTGAACAGAGAGAGCCAAAGGTCATCATTTTGTAGCAGAATCTTAATAATATGTTTTTGTGCTGTCCCCGATTAAATAAAATTTATTTACCACAAATATTTAGGAAGTCTCCTAAGGTATTTATTTATATTGTGCTTATTATTGTAGCAGCTGATCACCTAGCTCCAAAGGCTGACAATTTAGAGGCATTATATAAATATTACTTAAAAATTCTTTCCCACATTTCCCAAACCAGTAAGGGATGGAAATGCTCAGTGAATTTATAGTCAATTATTGCTTTGCACTGCTCAATTGCTTCTCCTCCAATTGAAAATGGACATTATTAGATTCTAAAGGGAGTGCCATCTAGCCTTCCTTGGCCAATAAGAAACTGACAGCAAATGGGGCATTAAGGATAGCGGAATGTAAAATTGTAGAGATTATTGAGACTGATAGGAATGTAGAACATGCTGCACCCTTTAAAAATGGAACAGGAACTTTTTTGGGATAACTTATTTATATGATAGTTGATATTACAATTCCCCTCTTTTAGGCATGGAAATGCTTAATCATTATGCCTATTAGTTAATATTCTGAATATGATCATATTAATAAAAATAATTGTAGTGAACTGTTTATAATGTCTAGTTATACATGTTCACTCTGCCACGAATGCAGTCTTCTGGAAATGTGGTTCAAATAGTATAAAATGCAGTATCAAATTACTGCTTATTGAGCAGCAATGTCATTCACTTATTTTTCAATCTACAATGATAATTCCTGTGGAAAATTCAACTGGTATGCTGCTTATCTTTGATGTTTAAACTAAAAATATATATGCAACCAAAATTTCTTTTCCTAACATGGCTTTAAAAAAAGGTTTATATCCTTCGTTTTGTTAAATGAAGGATGAAAACATAATCCTAGAGTAGTACTGAAAAATTATGCTCTAGAGCAGTGTTTCTCAATGACCAGTCCGTGGACAGACGCTGGTCCCTGAGATCTCCCTGACACAATCTAGGAAGGCAGAAAACCGATCCCTTGTATCAAAAAGGTTGAGAAACACTCCTTTAGAGCAGCAGTTACCAGCCTGCGGCCTGCGCACCCCTGGGGGTCCATGAGGCTACTATAGAAGGTCCTGCAGAAAAGAAAAATAACATCCTCACCAAGGAAATGTACTATTTCAAATAAAAACGTAGTGTAAAAAAACTAGTAGCATGTGGTGGTCCATGAAATGTTTGGAGTTTGAAAAGGGGTCCACACACTCGAAAAGGTTGGGAACTGCTGCTCTCGAGGACTTAATTTTTCTTTTAGCAAATATAAGTATATATTAACAAGGTTATTACAGTTAGAAACATAAGGGATATCCAGCAATGTTTATTTTCACTACATAAAGGACAAGTTTTAGTTCCCCCCTTTTCGGAAAGCTCTTTCATCTACTGCTCTAAAGGAAAGATCAATTAATTTAAATATGAAAATATATTTTCCTAACCTTTGAAATTTAAAAGTAACAGGTTAATTTTACATCTTGCTAGTTTATTTCAAAATGTTTAGAAATAATTATGAAGAATGATGAAGTTCTCTTACTGCAATACTACTCAAGAGCAAATGGGATATTTCATAATTCCAAAGAAGAACAGTCATTCTAGATAGATCTAAAATGAAGAATCCTCTGTCTGAGATGTAGACTAAATTAAGCTGAAGTAATGCACCCTGGTTCTGTATTTCCCATATGTCTCTTACATCCGAAAAAGTATTTGAAGTTCCAAAGATTCAAATAATGCATTTAAAAGTGTGACATAAGCAAATGCTTGTCAAATTAATTTTTCACAATAAAGGGGGCTTTTTAATTGATAACATAAGCTTGTTAACTATAGACTGCTATGATTAGAATGTATTTAGATATGTTCTTAACTAAGATTCAGTTATAGAAATTTTTTATTCAAAATTGGAAGTGTCAGCACTGAAGCAGGCCCCAGGTGGTTTGCAGTGTTAAATGGCAGATTAAAGTCAGCACAACTAATTTCTTTACTTTAATCTTATTAGGAGAACAACAGCTGTCAACTGTCACCATTTCTGCACAAGGCCTCTGAGACAAGCACAGAATGCTCTGAGTGTCAAGCAAGAACTTCATCTAACCACAATTTAAATTCACCAATTTGCAAAACTAAATTTATTTTTTGATGTTTTTGTATTGGAAGATATTATTCACATTTAAAAAAATGTATGTATCATTAAAGCTATCAAAATCATGTTACGGTAATAAGAGTATTTTCCTCAGTTGTTTATTGACTACTAATGTTGTTCTAAACTTTGTATCACACCCACAAATCAGCTTTAAAGCTATGTTAGACAGCACGTATACTCAAACCACATAATAAGTCTACCCTCTGATGTAAGGCTTTACTCTAAACTAGAGTAAATCCAATTATAAATATACTCTTTGTGATACGCAAATTTTGGCTCCAGAAAAGAGTTCTATCCTGAAGTTAGACCCAAATATATGTATATACATTATATTATTTATTTTATGTGAACATAAATAAATGTGAACAATGTTTATCTTTAATATGTATCTTTCAAGTCAGAACAGAACAGTTTAGAGTCTATGTTCCTGATTCTCTTCTAAATTACATCAGTGTCTTGAGTGGAGTTACTCCCAATTTACCATAATGTAAATTAGCGGAGAATCATGGCTATATATCTAAAATTATATCCCACAACACAAAACTAATTCATGTTTGTGCAGTAGGATATATGGGTGAAAAGTCCTAACCTTTGCCCCATAAAATCAAGTCACCACAAACATATAGTTATAGCCTACCTCTGAAATAAGACTTTTCAATAGTAACTCCAATTTTAAAAGACTAGAATTAAATATACATGGCATGAGGAACTACAACCCCTCACTCATAAAAAAGCTCAATTATTGGATGAGTTATTAAAGACAAACAATCAGATCGTGGTTCTGCTACCAAGTTTAACCAACCACTGCCATCTGAACAGAACCTGGAGAGCTGCTAAAGAGCCTTTTTCACTGTTCCAATAGGAAAGAAAGCAGTAAGATTTGGTATCTGACAAAAAGGAGGCGAATGGAGGTGGCAGATGGGTTAGTAGTTAAAGAGTGGAAAGAGAGAGAGAAAGAAAATGGCCAAGTAGTGGGACAAAATGGCCAAGCAGTGGGACAGTTAAGGAAGAGACAATGTTTGAAAAATTGAATTAAAAATAAATCAGGAAAATGTTGAATTATGAGGCTATAATGCCATACTGAGATTTTGAAGACTGCATAAACACTTGAACTTCACTCACATGGTTCATAATGTCCTCAGAAATCCTCAAAGGAATGACATCCTCATAATTCACTGTTACCTGCTTATTCTGTATATCATCAATTCTATGTTAAATTCTCTGACAGACAAATGGGCTCTCCCTCTAAAGATCGACTCCAACTAATAAAGAAATAGTGGAAACCAACAGCACTAACCTCCTTTATTTTTCACTGACTAATGTTCAAGTTTGAAACCTGCTCTTCTTAGAAATAAGTCGTTCTATGACATATGACAAATCCAGTGTACAGTTTACCCCCAACATTTACATTTATGGTAGAACCTGGCAGATTCTGGTATAAAGTTGAAAAGCCCTGATTTATTAACTGAAAGAAACTGTTCCCACTTCAATCCATTCAAAACAATCCAAAGAAGCACCTTCTATCTATACAGATTTTTCATATACTAATGCAGCAGGGCAATGTTGCTTTATGCTTGACAACTGTCAAATGTGAAACCCAGCTTTGTTACAGAGAGAAAGAAATGGTCATGAAAACAGACAGATGTTGCAGGTTTTGGATGTTGATCTTGCAAGGAGGTCATTCTCTTCAGAGAACCCTTATGCCCTTACACCAACTGCCATTCTTGAGTGAATGTTTCCCCAGAGGGAGTAACCTTGCAGAGAAAGCTTGCTTTGCACCTTGGGTAACAAGCACTGTGAACAATACTTTAAAATTGAAGGAGCAGAGCAGTCCCACTCCACATTATGAAATATTTATAAAACAGGTCAAAAATTTTAAAATGGGAGAGCAAACTATGGAAATATTTTCAATCTAGGGTAGATCCTAGCACCACAAAATCTTTTATTGTACCCTGAAAATGCTAAAAACTATATCAATCTATCTACAATACTATGCGGACTATTTCCTACATACTATAGCTACAGGTCAGTCTGGCTTCCTATGATATTTACTATGAATGGATGATGAAAGAAGCAGTATGGCAAGACAAAGAAAGAAAAACATTCCCTTCCAATCAAGTTTTTAATTGTAACCAATGTTGCTCTGATCT
The DNA here is from genome assembly GCA_007922155.1 of Mesoclemmys tuberculata. Taxonomy (NCBI): domain Eukaryota; kingdom Metazoa; phylum Chordata; order Testudines; family Chelidae; genus Mesoclemmys; species Mesoclemmys tuberculata. The sequence goes on from ML675621.1 coordinate 6,770,951, forward strand.
GTCTGCTATCAGCCTCGGAATAATTTGCATGTAGACATTACCATTTACTCAAAGAACTAATTACTTAAGCCTCACAACACCGTTCTGTCATATGTAAATATTGTTTTACCCATTTGGAAGATGGGCAAACAAACTGAAGCACGGAGAGGTTAAGTGATTTGCCCACAGTCAGTAAGCAAGATTATGGCAGAGGTCAGAAATCCTGTTCCCTGCCTGTGCTCTTTTAGTCCTGCAGCATTTTTGCTGTGTAACTCCCATTTGATTTTAATGGAAGACACACAGATAAAATATCACAAGACTGAGAACTTTTACTCAACTATGCTAAATTATGGCTTGCTCTGTAATCAGAAAAATGAAGAATAGTGCCAATGAGTTATGAAAATAAAATGTTTCTCTAAGAAATAATACACCTGGATACTAATTCTTAATACCTTAACACCAATAACAAAACCTATTATCATCCACTTCTTTCTCCTCCCCCCTCTGCTGCTTTGTTTTTAAAAAAAATGACCCCCTCACTAACTGGATCATCTGTCTTTTACAAATGCCACATCTTTCTTGCAGCATTTGCTGTCCTGCTGGTCTAACTAACAATCTGGGCACTACAAAACAACAGGCATATTGTTAAATCTTTTTATAATAAAGCTTTATCTTGTAGACATGGGATTAAAGTTCTGAGCTGCACCATGCTGCCAGGATTTTGGGGAAAGAGAGATGTGGATAATAGCCCATGTAATCTCCTCACCTACTTCTAAATAGCTTAACCTCATCACAAAATAGCAGACAGATTCCTAATTTAAGATGAGCACAAATGGTTAAATCATACAATGCTACATAAACTGTCTATTTTAGTTATGTGGAGTAGTATCCTTTAGCAAGATCTATTTGGTGGAGGAAGTCAAGCAAATAATTAATAAATGACACTACGTAGTTTAATTTATTTCCACATTTTTACTTCTTGTTTGTGTTAGTGTTAAACACAGGACAATGCCATTTTATTGGACTTGAACTTTAAAAAGTCAACAAAGATGAAAATTCTATCAAAACACAAAATGACCTAAGTAAAGTAAATTGCAAACTTTTTTTCAAAACTTAAGGCAAGAAGAAAACTGATTTACATATTATTTTTCATTTAAAGAATCAGCTACAACCAATTATTGTGCTTTGTTTTTTTAAAGAGGTGCAGCTGGAAAACTTCTCATCTTGGAAAAAAAGCCCTTTATTTAAGAATCTGTTAATATGAAGGAGTTTTTGTGACAGCAGATTAACAGGCATTAGATCACATTTATTCTCTGTACTGAGAGCAGAAAAATGATTGTTCTAAAACAGCCAAGTCTGAGCATGCTTCAGTTGTTCATAGAAAGTCTCGTCCTACGGAATCAGAGCTCTCTCTCAACAACCCAGTTACAGGTTACTTATATAGCACATTACTTTTTCCTGTTATCTGAACTTTAAAGAATAACTATAAAGTCACCTGGAGCAGAAGGTTTGCATGAGTTGAAAGTAGTAGACACTCTCTATGAAACCTTAAAGCTGATTTGTTCTGTATATTTAAGGGGTTAAAAAAAAAGGCAGACTCCAGGTCAAAGTGAGGCTTTGCCCTTATGTTGCCATTCACTAGAAAAAGGCTTGGTAGCTATGGATTTGTGTTAGCAGAACCCCTCAAAGGGGGATATGGCTTGAAAAATGGTGGTGTTAGTTAAAATCAATAACAAAACATATACCCTAGATATTTATATTGTCTGAAAAAATGGAATCTGGAAGAAAAATTTCATGCATTAACTAAAGGCAATCTTAGCAAGAATAACGTATGCAATCCAATTTCTACACGTGTGTGTAACAGCCACTGTCTGGCTATGTGCTTTTTCACAGCTGTCATTCCAAATGCAAAGCATAGCACTCAGGACTATTACGTAGATTTGTGATACTCAATGGTGTACTGGGGTCTATAATGAAAACAGATACATGACACGATGACTTACCATTTTCTTGTTTAAAAGATAAATCTTGATGCAATGTTGTTCATATTATGTAAAGGGAAATTCTACCAATAATTCCTAGGTCACCACTTCACAACATCAAAAAAGGAGAAGCATCCCTAAACAAGATAAACTAAGAAATAAATTGGGCAATTAACATAAAATGACTGCACCACCGCACCTTGAAGCTGGAGATGGGGAGGTATCATCTGGCTTGCTGGGGGAGGGCGTATAGTACTGTTTTAAGGATAGGGATGAGAAAGAAGCTCAGAAGTTCCTGTCGCAATGCTGACTCATCCCCAGAGACCCAAAAGGACCGGGAAGTTAAGGGGCAAAGCCAGGCAGGAGACGCTCCTTTTCTCTAGACCAGGTGAAGCAGCACTCACTCTTCTTCCCCTTGGAGGAAGCAAAATACTAGGTTGAGTCAAGATTTGCCATAGGCATCCTGATAGTCATTCCTTTCCAGGGGGGCTGGGAAGGAATTTTTCCTTCACCAGCAGATTGGTCAAGAATGGAGTGGGGTTTTTTCACCTTCCAACAGCAGGTTTGCTGGGCCTCTGTTATGGTGAGTAGGGAAGGGAGTTAGGCTATGATGTCACAACTCATTATATAAGCGTGGTGCAGATGTTCAGTGGAAGGAATACAGTGACCAAATAAATAGCTTGGTAAAGGACTAAAAAAAGAGTTTTGTGTTAAAGGAGCAGAACGAGGGGGTGGCGGGAAGGGTTCAGGGCTCCAATAACTGGTACAACAGGGAGACAACCTCCCTTCCTTATAGCCTGCCTTAAACCTTGTTCGAAGGGTTGGGGGCTGGCAAGGTTCGTAAGGATGCTGGCGGAGCAGGATGGAAAAAAGGGGGACTGGTGGCAGCCCCTAGATAGATGTTGAAGATCATGGAGTTACTTGCACTGTTCACTTTTACCTGCTGGGTAGTCCCAGACATCTAATAATAAAGTTGCAGCCTGATTAGACATATCCAGTGTCTCCTGTACTCCTTTCAGCATAGCCAGACAACTAACAAAAACACTTAAATCAAACTCAAGAAAGGGTGATGTATTTTGGTTGAACACTATGTGTTTCTGAATTGCAAATCTGAAAATTTCTTTTATTAGCAAAGTGAGATTCATGCTTGTGTAAAAGGGCACAATCTGGTAGAAATACTGCTGCCCTTATAGCAATAAAAGTACTACTAAATTTTACATCTCAACTTTTAGAACACTGCTATTTCCAGATACTCACGTAAATGAATGCTTAGGAAGCTGTATCTCTGCATCCAGTCTCTAAAGATGAAAGTCACTGCTGTGTAGAGTGCCAGCATGATGCATGTGTATACTTTGTGTCCCACTCTTCTGAATTTACTATTTGTACTCAAGAACCATTTAACATGTGACAAATAAAACTACATTTTCAAGGAGGTGGCTTTCAAATTCTCTGTATCCTCATAAAATGGTCATATTTTAGCACAATCCCTTGGATGTAGTGATGTTTACGAGTAACTACCTGGCGTAATTTTAAATAGAGGTGCAAACACAAAGATGATGAATTGCATGATGAAATATGCATTGTATAAGATGTTCTGTTAAAAAATAATTAAAATGTCTTTCTACTTAAGTGAGTTGCAACAAAATACCCTAGATTTGAAAAGATTAATCCTGATCACTTATTAGACAACAAACTGAAAAAAAACATTGCAACCTTTTCCATTCATAAAAATACTATAATTTCATAAATGTCAATATCCACACACCCATTTATTCATGAGCTCTACAACATAAAAGCTCCAAAGTGGGATTTCCTGATCTTCTACCTAGTGAACTATATTAATTCTGATCTTGGAGGCAGCTGATATGGAATAGATACACCATGTGAATGAATCATTACCAAATATGAAATGGTGCCAATACATATTTATTTTATATACTATGATAAATAGACATACTCTAAATCCAATGTTAGCTTCATTATTCTAAAGGTATTCATAACCATATAAGTTATTTCTCACAGATCTGCTAGAAAAATAGGTTAATTTTGACATTGTTGCTCTGTTTGTGTTTCCATTCTAACCTAATTTTTGAAGAGTTTATAAATCTGCCATTCTTATTTGCATTAGGCTGAAACTTGGCCAGACAAGTTCTCAGCCTCAGTTATATAATGTGCAATATGTAAAATTTGTCTCATTCTTTCATGTTTCCTTCATTTACAATGTAGTCAGCAAACAGAATTTCTTAAAGTTTCAAAGGAATTCAAAAACTTTCCAACTAAAAACCAAGCAACTGAAATGCTAATGCTTTAGAGAACAAATAGCCTATTTTATGGCATAGGCCCACTTGGCATATTGTTTGTGATGTCTATTGGGCAGACCTTCACAGTTTGTTGAACTGGCTGAGATATTTAACTTCGAAAGCAGTTTCGTACCATGTGCAGTACAGTAGATTATCTTAATAATAATAGACTTTTAACATGTATTGCAGGTAGTATACATATAGCATGGACATAATGTAAAACCCTACTGGATTTAAATAGGACCTTTCCTAATCTTAGAATAGCTTTTTTGAAAATGTTATGTTAATTTTAATTGAAATTAGTCTATGTAGAACTGAACACTTATGACAATCTGTAAATGGAATTGTGTATCAATGCTTCAGAGAAACACAACACAAAATCCCAGAAAAAGGATCTGTTCACACTGCATCTGTTGGAAGGAATGACAGCATTAAATTTAGAATCTCTCTACTTTTGAGTGATTTTTATGTTTTTAAATGTACTGGTTGTATTTTAAGAGCATCCCAGCGCTGTTGTTTGGAAAAACACGTTTTGCATCATTTTGGAATGTTAGCATTTCTTTCAATTTCCATGAACATTAAAGATACCAAAATATCCAACAGTTTTTCTAAGTTCTTTAAAAATGCAAAATTGTTTTATCAACTTTTCAAAATGTATTAGTGACTCATAATCACAGGTTGATACACAAACTGTTTACAGCATAAGGAAGCAATCTGAAAACATATCCTGAGCTACACAATAATTGAAACTTACTAGACAGGGTTCTGCATTTTCAAATACCTTTCAGAGAGTCAGGATTTGTACTGTTAATAAATCAAATACAAATCAAAGATGCTTCACATCCTTAACAACAGAAGAATGAAGTATATCACAGTAAAAATATTTATTCATTATTTCTTATACAATAATAAGTTAGTGAACCATGATTTTCCTTCATGTGCTGCAATTTTTTGCCAATGGAAGGCTATTCAGATACTGAAAAATTTTAATTACATTTTGGAAAATATTTCCCAGCTGTAATGCATGACTGTCTAGCAACTGTATTCCCAGCATGAGGGCCTCACTGGTTAAAAAGTATTTTAAATATAAACATAAACATATTTGAATTTGATACAATGTTTAATGGTATGTGGCTAGTCAACAGTGAAGCTAGTTAACCAACCACAATTCAAGAAAGTTCTAAGCTATTCATCGGAAGATAATTTGGTACTCCTCCAAGTCAAAACTACATTGTTCAAACGTAAACTGTCTTGCTATTTAAATACTTCAGTATAAAGGTCCACTGCTATTTCTAATGTCTCCTCAACTGGAAGTACAGTGTTGCATTGACCAGATCTATTGTGAACACACAAGACTTTCAGGTCAGTTGGAAATTTACAAAAGATGCAGGCTACAGATTGGTAGTCTAGTACATACAATGAATGCAATGTAAAAGGAAAATGGCTCCTTTGGAAGAAAAGAATAAAAATTTAGTAAAGTTTTTGTCTTCTTAATTGTACACAGCTTTTTAATTCCCCCCCCCAAATTTTTTTTGCAAGTGACTGACTGCTTCCAGTAAGATTCCTCCTTAAAAGAAGTACTAAAGGGAATGTTGTGTTAATAAAACTAGCTCATTAAATATCGGATTATATTTCTGTCATCCTGTGTCATCATTCCCTATAATACTCCACTGTTATCCATCATTCCTAAAGATATTTATGTACTAGTGATTCCAGAAGACAGTATATAGAAGGGCAGAGTGATTTAAAATTTTGAGTTTCCATTACCAGAAAAGTCAAGGTTTTACCATCTTGTGTATAGATGGGGAAAAACATCCTTAAGAGAGTCTTCTATGATTTTGCTGAGAATAAGACAGCAATGCCTATTTGTACCTGGGGGATGGAGAAAGAGATCTAGTGATTTCTTCCAATGGAGGAGTGTCTTTTTAAAAATGTCCATCATTCCCTCAAAAATGTCTGACAGTATTATTAGTGATATTCTCAAGAGACCCCCTAGATTTGGTGTATTAATTAACACAGTTTCATTTACAGAAGGTTTCTGTTACTCTATTTTCCTTGTAGTAAGTTTCACCACACCTTGCAGTTAGACACTGTTCATTTCAGTGGTGTTTCTAAGATTTCAGTTTGTTTTCTTTTAGTTCTGAAAAAAATGTTAATTTTATATCTGTGGATGTTTACTATAGATTGTAATTTATAGTAACTTGAAATGAATCACTCTGACTACTGGATCAAAGTTATTGTTACAGATGTCTATGAATTTGCTAGATATATAAAACTGATAGAAAGGTTAACATTTTATCTCTATTCTCTTTAGATATTTGATTTGAGAATACAGTTAAGGGATAGTTAAAAGCTTATGTCTTAATACAAAGCATTACATTTTAAGCAAAAAGTACTTTAAAAATAGTAAGCTTAGTGCTAATGAAAGTAAAGAACCACTGGAACGAGACACAGGGTGGGGAATTACTATGTAAGAGGAGAAAAAAGGGTTTTTATATCCTCTTGGATTTTTTTCAAGTTATATGAATGCTGCAGCTGAAGTTGGTTTTCGTTTATCAGCATAGCAAGTTCTTTTCAAAACGAATACATTTTCATACCATCTAGCAAACTTTAACAAAATTTTCTCAGTAACATAAACACAATTTTCGCAAGCCTTCTCAACAAAACATTGCCAAAACAAGAAAAATCAGTTAGGGATAAACTGTGGTTGGTTCTTATGTGGCCACAGTGTGAGGAAGGAGACAGGACTCTCACCTTTGTACAGGCCATATAAGGATCACCTACAATCAAAGCTGCTGTGCTTGGGGGAGTGCAAAGACTTCTACCAAGTTACTTGCCCTAGGAACAATTCACTGGAAATGGAATCATTCTACATGCTGACCAGTAGAGTAGGTCGGACCTGCAGGAAGGTGTATGCTACATGCCATAAAGGAGTGTACCAAATTCTTTCTCCCTTCCTCCCAAGGGGAACTCCAAGAGGCATTTTATCTCTGAGTGCTCTTTCTCTAGAGATGCAACTCCACCCCAACCATACTTTATAACAGAGGCAATTTAGCTCTCAAAATCCATACGAAATCTATGAAGTATTGCTGTTTGGTAGTACACTAGACATGGCTGGTGATCTCTGTCTGGTTTCCAAACACACAATGAAAACAGTTCAAGAGAGAAGATCTTCCAATTCTCATCGCATTAAAGACCCTTTGCTCTTCTCTGGCAGTGTAAGAGGGCCTTTAAGTGGGTACGAATCACAGCTAAAAGATTAGATAAAATCATACTATTACTGAATTTCTTCTAAATTACCATTTTTTGCAGGAGCTCTGTCCAGCTGCATCTTATTATGTCTTACTGCAGCCCATTTGGACACCTAATAATCTTTTCCAGGGCCTGATTCTTTATCTTCAGCATTTAATTTCTTATGCATTATAATGAGGCATTCCTGCACTGCCAGTGAACTTTGATGTATTTCCAGTAGCAATTTCAGACAGCAGTATCTGAGAAAATCAAAGACCACAAACATGGGAAAGCTCCTGGGGTTGACAGAATTCAAGTAGAGGTCCTAAAGACAAGAGGCAAAATTCTGACTGAGCAGATAGCAAAACTCTTTAATGAAATATGAAAATACAAGCGCCACAAGACTAGAAGATACTATCATTACGTTATTGCCAAAAAAGGGTGATCTCAGTGCACAAACTGGAGAGGTATTATATATTGTTATCAAACCTGGGCAAAGTATTGGTTACCATTATGCTGAATGGAATGAAGAAAGCAGCGGATGGAATATTATGAGACGACCAGACTGGGTTCCTTCCAGATAGATCATGGTGTGAAGAGATATCACTCTTGGACAAATTGTCAAAATACTTACTGCTTGGGAAAAAAACCCATCTTAATCAACTTTATTGACTTTAAGAAAGTGTTTGATAGTGTCCACAGAGAAGCACTGAGGAATATTGCTAAAGCTATGGAATACCCAGACAAGCTGATCAACATTTGAAGGCGTTTATACCATGAAAGTAGACGCTCATTAAGATCAGACACAAGCCTGGGCGAGTGCTTTGATATAGTGAGTGGAGTTAGACAAGAGTGTGTGCTATCACTAATCCTCTTTGCATTAGCAGTAGATGGATGATGAAGCAGGCAACAAAAGGTATTATGGATGATGTAAAATGTGTTAGCAGAGACGAGTTATAAGATCTTTACTTTGCAGATGACACTGCTTTTCTAAGTATGACATGGAATAAAATGATTGCCCTTATATCAGAGGTAGAACAGAAAGCAGCAAAAATTGGATTTTAAAAATTTTTAAAAAGTGGCTCTCCTCTCTACAGAGAGATAGGTCTCTGCTGTTCCAGAATGACCATGCATTCCTCATGCTGAATAGATAGGGAGATCACCTCTCATAGAAACAGAAACAGTGAAACACTTACAGCTTTAAAACTGGTCCTAAAGTTTTGGGGCCAAATACTGTCTTCCATATAGGACTTAAATGGCAGGGTAGATTATGACCCTCAGTTTTTAACATCTACGCCACAAGGAAGGAGCAGAAACAGATAAATAATAAAGTCAAACGGAGTTAGTGGAAAAAAATATCCCCCATAAGGGATGGCATAATCTAGCAATGATTCACAGTAGCAACTGTAGCAACATACATACTTAGGTGGAATCCGTGAAACTGCATTCAGATTCGTGGAAGAAATCACTACTTGAAGAATGTGTTCAAGGGCTGAAAGTCCTCCTGCAATCCGGAATGCTATCTGATCTGCTGTGTTCTGGATAACACAAATAGAAAATAATAATTATATGGAATATTTACTGAAATTTAAAAGGAAATTTAGTATTTAAAAGATGTGTCTAGCATGTAATTGCCTTGATGTACACTTAGTAAAGTTTTAATACACAGTTTAATCAGATCATTCACTTTTTTAATGAGTGCATTGATTCTTTCACTACCGAAGGACAGAGCAGAATACCCCTTTGAAAATGTAGGAGTTAATGTTACGTGAATGTTGTTTTTCCTTTTTATATTATATGCCCTGTAACTTCTGCACTAATAATGTTCCCAGAGTGAGTCCTTATGTGTCACTGGATCCCTAACAATGAAAATAGCACCTGACTGAATGGTGAGAAAATCATTGTGTGTGTATGGTGAAGAACACCATCAGCTTATGTTCAGTATATCATGGCCTGTAGCAGAAAGAAGAGTTGTGCCAAAAATAAAAATTAGTATAGATATTAAAAAAGAAAAAAATACCAATTTTGTTAATCTCAAAAGTATGAAATTGAAAAGATGTCTAATGAATTTTCATACATACTTCTAATATTATATCTGCTGTGAGGTGATTATCATCTTTAGAAACGTCTGTGTGCTGGTCTAAGAAAATCCTGCTCCCTCGCAGTTTTTTTCCTTAAATGAACTCCTCCAGAACGTGACACAAATTCATATAGTGCTCAGGAGTGCTAAGGCATTCATTAGCTGTTAAATGGGAAAATATACGTCTCCAGACATTTCTTCTGTAACTTGGTACTGAAGGAAGTTGAGGCATATTTCCTATCCTATCTACAAGCTCAAACGACATTTTGACTTCAGCTTGCCACAATTCCAATCAGTGCAGAAGGAAAGAATCAGATTTAAGGGACCTTTCAGGATATTATTATTATTTATTTTTAGTGTGGTGGTACCTGGGTGTCTCAAAGAGGTCAGATCCCCATAGTCTAGGCAATCTACAAGCACAGTATATGATAGTGCCTGTCCTGGGTACCTGTTACATCCCCATTTGAAAAGGATTTAGATCCAGTATAAAACAATCTCTGCAGTGCTGAAAAATCCTCTGGATCCCTAAAATGTTTAGTTTCCAAAATACTTCAGTTTAGATGTTTATCTGGGACCCATTCTATAAAGCTGACCGTAAAATCTGGCTCTTTGGAATGGGTAACATATTTAGATTGAAAAAGTTATTCCTCAAACTAATCCATATGAAAGGTATTGTTCTGAAAATGTAAATCACTACGTCAGTTAGATTTTGAAACAGCACATGAAACTATTTTGTGCCTCCTCTATATAGATTTGCACAAATATGGATGCAACATAATTTAAAAAATCTGATTTCCAAATGCAGAAAAGCAGAGGCCCATGAACAGGTGAGAAATGAGCAAAAGTGACCATCATTATAATATGTACATTTCTTACCAAAAAAGACCTTATAAAAAACTCATTTTCTTGAGCAACCTAGATTTGAGCTAACCTTTATAAAACATTTAATAGAGCTGGTAGAGAGCAAGAGCAGTAACCAAAATCAATGCTGGATAGAAAAAAGCTTTTTTGCCCATTCTCAAGCATTTGTTACTGTAAAACACAGTGGTCCTGTTTCTAGAGGAGGAAAGCCAGCATACTTGACTCATTAATTCCTAATCTTTCATGCAGAAAATACAGCAACCCATTTCAGAGCGAAATACTAAGAGTTATGCATCTGTTTAGAAGTATCTGTGTAGGGATAGATAAGTAAACCCAGATAATTTGTTGTTTTCTATATAGATTGATCTATACAATTCTATGACAGGATTTAATTATGAAAAATAAAATATTTTAACAAACATTTCTTCTTTTTATAATTACAGTGATTTGGATTTAATTAAAGAAGCACAAGAAAGTTCCCTGAAAAATGAATGTGTGTGGTTCACTCATTTTCCTACCTGTTACAACACCTTAATGGATTTGAATTGCCCTTATCTCCTCTACTATGACTTGAGTGACAACTGACTAATAGGATTACAGGCTCCATTCCAATAATACAGCTCAGCTACATGCCAGCAAAAAATGACAGCCTAAACCTGAATTACATGGCCTGGGAATCCATCCAATTATTCACTAAAGTAACTATTATTACCTACCCTAATCAAAGGAGAAGCAGCTGTTAATCTTTGGTGGCCTGCAGTGTAGTAGTGGTCAGACTGGATGAACTGTCTTTGTACTTGACTCTTCTGCAGACAATAATTATGTCCTTTGTGATCAAGAAGGAAGGGCTTCCTAGCCTTTTAGACAGAGGCAACAGATGGGGAACAACTGTTTGCATGTTCATTAACAAGATAGGGTGGATTTTATCAAGGTTTGGCATCTGCGGTACCTCCAGAAGCACCACTTACAGAATGATACAAGGTTTGGCAAGTCTGCAAATTTAAACATTAGCAAGCTCACTAACCTAAAGTAGTTTAAAAGGGTTTTTGATCAATTTAAAAAAAAATTAATAATTTAAAAAAAAAGCTCAAATGTATTTATGCTTATTCTCTATCATACTGCACTATATCAGCCTATACATATAATAGACAAAGAAACACACATGAACATGTCAATGTGTCTTTGCTACAACATTTATTTTCATTTAGTTATTTTATAATTCTTCATATTACATAGCTAGTTTGTATTTTTGAAACCATGGCAAATAATGTAATGTAGGAGGCGAAAACTTGGATTTACTTGAAGAACCCAACAGTCAACAAACAGTAACACACTGAAATAAAAAGTACTTTTAGAATACTACATACTATACTTCAGAGAGACCATAACTAGAACAGTGTCATCCAGCTCTGGTTCCGCACTTTAAAAAAAATGTTGACAAATAGAAAATGGTTCAGAAAAGGGCTACAAGAATGAGTCACGGTCAGAAAAACCTGTCTGGCACTAAGAGACTAAAACAACTCAATCTATTTAGTTTATACATGAGAAGGTTAACAGGTGACTTCATCATAGTCTATAAGTACCTAAATGGAAAGAAGGTTTCTGACAGGAGAGGGCTCTGTTTTCTAGCATGCTAAGGAATAATAAGATCCAATGTCTGGAAGCTGAAGCTAGACAGATTCAGACCAGAAATCAGGCACAATTTTTTAAGAGTGAGTATAATTAACAACCGTAACAACATATCTAGGGATATGATAGATTCTCAATCATTTCAACTTTTAAATTAAAATTGGATATTTTTCTAAAATATCTGCTCCTGATTTAACAATAAATTATGGACTTGATGCAGGAATTATTAGATGAAATTCTATGGCCTCTGTTATGCAGGAGGTCAGACTAGATGATCAGAATGATCCCTTGTGGCCTTAAAAATCCATGAAAGAATATTCAAATCAAGCATTTATCTTTCACATATTTCTTCTGTTACCTTCTTATATTATTAGTTACACAGTAAAACAGTACTAGAAATATGTCAGTCTTTTTTTATCTGAAATAATCTGATGACAACTCCGCCATTTCCATCTCATGTAATTTTAAAGCTTTTGAAGTTTAAACTTGTTGACATCAACTTTAAAAAAAATTAAAAACTTAAAGAGACTTGTTTTAAAACTACTGCTATGAAAAAAACAAAAACCCAAGCCATTGCCACTTTGGTGAAGCCAGGGAGGAATCCTACATGATCTCCAAAAGTGTGCTTTGTTACTTCTAAATAAAAAGATTAATCATGAAAAAGACTTGCATATACAGACCTCACGTTAACCCAACTGGAGTTGTATGTGTGGAAGCCTTGCTGGATCAAAACCAAATACTTCAGAGCACACTGCCTTCTGTTATTGACAGAATGCACTCAATTTGTGAAAATGAATTCTGTACTTATTAAATTGAAGCAGGAGTGGTCAGCTTATGAAAGAAGAGTTTGTAATTAATTAGTAAAATACAGTTAAGCAATATTTTCTTCTCTCCTATAGTCTAGTTTTTAGCAGAGATTCTATCTAAAGTGCCAGTGGCTAAGAAATACAGTTCAAAGCCTCTTTAAAAAAATCCAGACAGCTGGATCCTGGGTTGGCTCCTTGTCTTTTTTTTTTTTTTTTAAATCTTTTCTGATGACTTCTTGGTCTTGAACTTTAGTGAAAGCTGTGATCTTAAGAGAAAAACACGGTTCTCCTTTTGATCAGTGCAGTAGCATTAAAAGTTCATATAGCAACAATCTCTGTGGAAAGTATCCCGAAATAATTGTTTTCAATGACAATTGGCATTTTGAGCCTACTAATGGCTCTCTTTTATGAAACCAGTATTATAATAATAGTTTGCCCTATTAAGTCCCTTCCACCCAAGAATCTCAAAGTGCTTTTCAGGCATTAATGAATTAAGGCTCACAGCACTGTTGTGAGCATGGATGTATTACTATCCTAATTTTACAGACGGAAGAACTAAACAGAGAACTTAAGCCAAAAAAATCAAACTAGGATACTTTAAACTTAATGAGAGCCATGGATACTCAGCACCTTTGAAAACAGATCAATTATTTAGGTGTCTAAGGATTTTGGTTCCTAATTTTTGGCATTCAGGTATGAACATTTTGGCCTCAGAGACTTATCTAAGAAGGATGTGGCAAAGCCAGGAATCTGAGGAAGCTCAGATCTGCTGATTCTCAAAGCTTTGGTTTAGCCACAAGACCATTCTCTGATGGATAAAAGCTCAGTTTATGGAACTGTAAACCTGTTTTGATCTGGTATTAAGGAGAAAAACCTTAACTTTCAATTCTTAAAAATCAAAACTAGTCCAAAGGAAGCATTTCTAGTTTTGTAATTCTACTTATAAAAGGTTAAAACATTTTAAAAAATTAAAATATTTGTAATATTAATAATGAGCCCAAATGGCTCAGAAAAGTGTGTGTTCCATCAAAAAGGGGACTATTTACTTACATTATTAACCCTTCCTGTTGTCAATCCATTAGCATCACAGGGCAAATCCTGTCCCATGTCATGCCTGAATAACAGGGGTGCTTCCTGAGACAGTGTGTAGGACCAGAGGGAAGAGAGAGAGGAAAAAATCCTGCCTGCAAGCTGAAAATTGGGCTGTTTCTGCAGCCTTGAAGTTGAGGTAGCTTCCATGGCTTCTGTTATCAGACTATGCCTGGGTAATTTCATTAGATCTGTGTAGCAGAAGATCAATTCTGATTGCCCAACTCCTCTCCTAGCTTTTTCCGCCTCATCCCCAGTCTCTGACATGTTAAGAAGGAAGCCCTGTTTTGCAACGTGCAAGGGATTCACAGCCATTATATGAGCTCTCCCGTTCTTGCACTTGTGCAGCAGAACCTGTACATAGACATGCCAATTTCTGCGAATTTATCGCAAGAGATGCAGTTACTAAGTAAAGTTAAAAGCCTCGTTTGTGATCTTGCGATAGAACTTGCAAAGCTCAGGATTTTTTTTTAGGCCCCACTTGCCAAGACTCCCACCGTCAGTCTTAGGAGGAGGGGATT